>PITA01000449.1:56717-118868 GCA_004023965.1 Spilogale gracilis | reverse complement strand
TCTTGGATATTAGATTTTCAGTATCTGGAACCAATTTTGATAATTTGTATTTTCTTAGACAATTATCCACTTTGGATTGTCAAATTTTATTGGCATAGTTTTATATATAGATTTATGTACTATTTTTAATTTCCATATCTATAATTATGTCTCTACTTTTAGTTCATTGATTATTATATATATTCTCTATTTTTTCTACCACATTTGACAGATTTGTTGATTAACTCTTTTTTTGTATTTTATTTTTTATTCTCTATTAATGACTTCCTCCTAAGTTGTTTTGTTATAGTTTTGTATTGCTTCCTGAGTTGAAAGCTTAGTTCTCTCTTTTCTTTTTAAAGCTTTTCAAGAAGTCAAGATGGTATAACAAACCCCCCCACATACCTTTCATATAGTTTCAACAGTGAAAAATTTATGACCATTCTTGTTTCATCTGTATCCTAACAACTTTCTCCCTCTGATATTATTTTGAAATCCCAGATATATTTTTTATTTCAGTTTGTATTTGAAAAAATAAGAACTCTTTTAAGAATATAATCACCTAAAAATTATTAATAATTCCTTAACATCATCAAATATTGAGTCAGTGTTCACATTTCCAGTAGTCTTATTGATTTCATTTATTTGGAGCAGGATCTAAACAAAGTCCACACGTTGCTATTACTTGATTGGTTCTTTTAAGTCTCTTTTAATCTGTAGATATTTCCTCCATCTCTCCTTACCCCTCAACTTTCTTAATTTGTCTGTTGAAGAAATCAGGTTGTCTTATGGAATTTCTCATAGTCTGAATTTTGCTAACTGCATATCCCCATGTAGTTTTACATGTTTCCTGTTACTCTGTATGTCCTACAAATTGGTAACTGAATCTAGAGGCTAAGTTACATTCAGGATTGATTTTTACTTTTATTTGAGTATGCCATCTGATTATTTCTCTTTTGGTAGCATAGTTCATTTGTTTTCATTTGTTCTTCCCTAAAAAGATACATTTGAAACTATATATTTTCCTCTAAGTACACTGGATATAATCTTATAATTTTGAGAAAAAGTACTCTATTAGTTTTTAAATTAAATAATTCCTTTTTCATTTTTCCTTTAACCTAAGGGTTATATAGAAGGTATGTCTCTGTATTCCATTGTTGTTTATTTCTGATTTATTGCATTATGATCAGTGAATGTGTGTGATTTCTCATTTTTGAAATTTGTCCTGATTCTTCCTTGGTCTTTGTTAATATTCCATGTATATTTGAAAAAAATGTATTTTCTGTTGGGTATGTAGTTCTATATCTGCCTATTAGATAAACTCTTCGATTATATTATTTGGCTTTTTCATGTCCTTTCTTGTTATTTACTTAGTATGTTATTTTGTGATAATATGACCAAGGATTTGTCAATTTCTCCTTATATTTATTTATTTATGCATTATATATATGCATTTTTATGCATTATATACGCATACATTTTTGGCAGCTATTGTGATTTTATTATTGAAATATAGTTGACATACAATGTTCTATTAGGTTCAGGTATACAACATAGTGATTCAGCACTCCTATACATTACTCAGTGCTCACCATGATAAGTGTAGTTATCATCTACCACTATACGATGTCATTACAGTTATGTATCTTGAAGCTATGTTGCTAGCTGCATAAATATCATGGCATTTATCTTTCCAGAGGATTATATCTATTTTATCTGATTAATATTTTTTCACTTACTTTCTCTTTGTTAGCCATTGCCTGGTATGTCTTTTTGTGTCCCTTATTGGAGTCACATAACTTGATTTCATTCATTCATTCGTACCTGATCCTATGTTCTCTTTTAATAAAGGGTTTTCTTCTGTATATTTTCATGTTTTTGTTTGGACTTATTCCTGTCATATCATTGGCTTTCAATCCAGTGGCCTACTCCTACTGTGGTACCACAGCCAATTACCATGGACTCCTATCCCAAGGTTCCCTCCTTTTTGCTGAATTCACTACCTTCACTACCCCTAGTGTTGGTGCCACCTTTTCACAGCAGTCCTCTCTTGTATATTTTTTTCTTCTGTTAGTCTTATACATCTGCTTTCAAACTCAAGAATTTTGCAGCTCCAAGTCCATCAGTGATAGATTCACAAATGGTTATTGGCTTGTCACTTGGCAGCACCTTCAAAGACTTTTAGGGGCTCTCAAAGGATTTTCACTTCTTTGCATTAGAGTTTTGCATCCACATTCTGAGTTACCCATTTCAGTTTTCAAAACATTAATTTCTTGGGACGTCTGGGTGGCTCAGTTGTTAAGCAACTGCCTTCGGCTCAGGTCATGATCCAGGAGTCCTGGGATCAGGCCCCCATCAGGCTCCCTGCTCAGCAGGAAGCCTGCTTCTCCCTCTCTCACTCCCCCTGCTTGTGTTCCCTCTCTAGCTACGTTTCTGTGTGTCAGAAAAATAAATAAAATCTTTAACAAAACAAAAGAAAACAAAAACTTCAATTTTTTCATTTGTAAAATAGGACTTAAATATATACCCCCACAGAAATGTGAGGATTAAGTGAACTCATATATGTAAAGTGAGCATTGTAATTCCTGGTATATAGTAGCCTTTTAATAATTATCGATTCTCTCTTCTGTGTTTCACTTGCTCTAGATGGTGGTTAATAAGGAGGGTAGGGGCCCTACTGGTATTTACAGACAAGCCCAACATAGCAAGAACCCTTGGAGCTGGCCAGAGTGCTTGTCAAAATTTGAGGTAGATTTTGAGAGTGGAAGAGGCTTACAGGTTTGATTTATCCCAGGAGGATTAAGTTTTCTTTAGTTAACAAAATATCATTCCCAAAGCCAAGCTCCCCACTGTTAGATGGAGTCATTTTCTAACTACCAAGGACTAAGAAAGTTGCTAGCCCCTCTTGGATATTTTCAGAGGATATATATGGCCCATCAGAATTTTGTTGCTTATTGCATTATTGGGGGTGGAGGAAGGCGGTGTACTCAAGTAGATTTGATTTGCAAGGCAGAAAAGTTTATGACAAAATCATGGCCTTCAGTCAAGTGGGAGATGCCATTAGCGAAGGAATTTAGCAAGAAAACAAGACACCAGTATATAGGGAGCAGACTGCAGAAAGATAGTAAGTGTGATTTTGGATAGGTCAGATCTGAAATGAATATTGGAGAAGTCCGAGTGGAAATGGGAAATTCAAAACTAGAGCTTAGAAGTAACATCTGGGAGACGCCTGGCTGGCTCAGTCAGAAGAGCATGTGACTCTTGATCTTGGGGTTGTGAGTTCAAGCCCCACATTGGGCATAGAGAATACATAAATAAATAAAACTTTTTAGGAAAGATTTTATTATTTATTTAAGAGAAAGAGAAAGCAAGAGCATGGAGGGAGTGTGAGATACAAACTCCCTGCTGAGCTGAGAGCCTGATGTGGGGCTTGATCCCAGGACCCTGAGATCATAAGCTGAGCTAAAGGCAGATGCTTAACTGACTGAGCCACCCAGGTGTCTCTAAACCTTTTTTTAAAATTTGATTTATTTATTTGACAGAGAGAAACACAGCTATCAGGGAACACAAGCAGGGGGAGTGAGAGAGGGAGGGAGAAGCAGGCTTCCTACCAAGCAGGGAGCCCAATGTGCGGCTGAATCCCAGGACTCTGGGGTCATGACCTGAGCCAAAGACAGAGGCTTAACGGCTAAGCCACCCAGGTGACCCTAAACCTTTTTTTTTTCTTTTTTAATATTTTATTTATTTATTTGACAGAGAAATAGAGAGCGAGAGAGCACAAGTACGCAGAGCACCAGGCAGAGGGAAAGAGAGAAACAGACTCTCCGCTGAGTAGGGAGCCCGACATGGGGCTCGATCCCAGGACCCTGGGATCATGACCTGAACCAAAGGCAGCCGCTTATCAAACTGAGCCACCCAGGCACCCCTAAATAAACCTTTTTAAATAAAGAAGCAGCTTCTGGACTGGAGGCAAGTGTTTGGAATGTATGGGTGAGATTAGTCAGAGAGAGTTGTGTAGAGAAAGGCTAGATAAGAAGATAGCCAACACTAAATATTAATCAGGAGTAAACGAGCCAATTAAAGAGGTTGAAAAGGCACAGGAGTAGGGTAGTAGCTTAAAAACGAAGGTAAGGGCGCCTGGGTGGCTCAGTTGGTTAAGCAACTGCCTTCGGCTCAAGTCATGATCCCAGAGACCTGGGATCGAGTCCCACATCGGGCTCCTGCTGGGCGGGAAGCCTGCTTCTCCCTCTCTCACCTCCCCCTGCTGGTGTTCCCTCTCTGGCTGTGTTTCTCTCTGTCAAATAAATAAAATCTTTAAAAACAAAAAACAAAAAAAAACAAGGTAAGAGTTTCTAGAAGAGAGGAACTGTCACCTGTGTACCTGTGTCAGATGCTTCAGAGTGGTTTCATAAGATGAGGACTAGAAAAGACAGATGGATTTGACCATTGAGGTTTTTGGTAATCTTTGCCAGAGCCTCGTCAGTCAAGTGGTAAGGTTGCATTAGACGGGTGGAGGAGTGACCTTAATTACCATTCTGAATGTGGTGTTTATCTTATCCATTCGTTTCCTTATTCTTGTATCCCTTAGCAATATGCAGTGGTATTTTACTTGTTTCTAAACTTCTCATAAGGTGTTTCTTAATGTGTATGTTCTTTTGTCATTGGTGTTTTGTTTTTGCTCAGTGTTACATTTGTGAGATTCATTCATCCTGATACATATAGCTCTGTTCTAAGTTTGTTTTTTTTAACTAGAGTGTTGCGTTTTCTTAGTATAAAATCATACTAGTAAGAAGAAAATGATCTCTTGGCCAGTATTTATTCCTATTATTAATTCTCTGTTTTGTTCATTAGCAAGGAGAAGATGCTGAAGGAAACACCCTGGGCTTGTAAAGTTGCTTTCTTCAGGAGAATCGAGTTTCTGATTTTCATTGGAATGGTTTTAGTGTTTTAATACTTGGAGTGATAATTGCTACTGGTTTTGGTAAATAGTATTTAATTTTTTTAGTTCCAAAAAAGTCTTTTTGGTGCTCTACCTTAATCTCTGAGGGAGATCTTTTTTAAAGCTCGAATTGTCTGTTTCTTTCAGCAACTCTGTTTCATTAAAGGCTATTCTAGGTGTTCCACTTGGCTTCTCTTTGGCTTCGGGGGCCCCTTCTGTGGATTGTTATTTTCCTTTGTCTGTTCATTGGAGCTCATGTACCTTAAGTCCTAACAGTTGTGTGAGTGGAAAAGGCCCAGTGGTTTCCGCCCGTGAGGCAGCACTTGTAGCCGCAGGTAGTTGTCGGCAAGCTGCTCACACCCTTGGGAGGTGTCAGGAGAAAGCCTTTCTGTATCTTGTTCCTTGGTGCGGTCCTCATCTCAAAGTGAAGAGGACCCAACCCAGCTCTTCAGTCTCTTCTCAGCACTTTCAGATCCAGAGAAACCTGGCATACTCACATAAGCAATATTGACTGTCCCCTAGGACTTCATAGAGTCCTGTAGGCCAAGCCTTCACCAGAAGCCATGTACCCATCTTTGTACCTTGGCTCTAGTACATCAGACCCAAAGCCCTTGGCTCAGCATTCTGGTCTCTTCCAGAGATGGAAAAACTCTGCATCACCCCTTACTATCCAGTGTCAGACCCATCCTGCCGACTTCATTCTCTTGGCTGATTATAGCACACCTGCTTAGATGGCTCAGATTTGGAACTAGAAGGGATTCTGGGATATCTTTAACCTACCATCTTCCCAAACACCATCTGAATTTTTAAAATATACTACCAAATTCCCATGAAGACATGAGATTATTCATTTTTCTAAAGTTTTCTAACTTCTCTAAGTATTATTACCAATTTGATAAGTGAAAAATGGCATCTCATTTTCATTTCTATAGTTATTAGTGAAGTAGAACATACTGTATATTTATAGACCATTTATATTCTGGATTGAATCATCCATTCCAAGTATTTCTCTTCCTTTAGTCAGTGTGGGTGCTGTTAAGATTATCTCTATTTTATGTTATGACTTTGAGTATAAAATATACTCAGATCATTGCCAGATAGATTATAAATAAATTACAGATGGGTGACATAGATTATTCAACTGAAGTATAATATGCATGCAGAAAAATGCCCAAATCATAATTCTACAGTTTGATGAATAAGTGGTGATCAAGAAACAATATTACAAGCATCCCAGAAGTACCACTTATGCACGCTTCCAGTCTCTAGCTTCTCCAAAAGGTAACCTTTGTATCTGACTTCTTTCATTCAGTGTAAGGTCGCCAGAGAAAATATAAGATGGCAGTTAAATTTGAATTTCAGATAAACGATGAACCATTTTTAATATAAGTATGTTCCATGCAAAATTATTCATCATTTATCTAAAATTCAAATTTAACTGGGTGTCCTGTGTTTTTTTTTCTTTTGCTAAATCTAGTAACCCTGACTCAGCATTATACTTCTGACATTAATCCATATTATTGCATGTAGTTGTCCTTCATTCATTTTCATCACTATGCATATTCTACTGGTGACTATACCACAATTTATTTTCCAGTTTGGGGCTGTTATGAATAGTGCTGCTACGAATATTCTTGTATATGTATTTTGGTGAACATATGCACCCAAATTCCTTTATTCCTGAGTCCTCCTGTAACCACTACCCTATCTCCTTCCCTTCAGAGTCAAGTTCCTCAGAAGAGTTAATACTGCTCAGCAACACATATGATTCACTCTTACTTACATTTTTTGATGAGATACAGCATACATACAGAGAATTGCACAGATCATGTATATAATTTAATGATAAAATGCACAGTCATGTAAGTGCCATGTAGGTTGAAAAAAGATTTCCAGCACCTGTGTATACCCCTCTCAGGTCATGACCTCCTCCCTACCCTCTAGAGGTAATCACTGACTTTCGTGATGGGAATTCCCTTGCTTTCCTTGAGGATAGTGCCATCTTTGTACAAATATCAAGGTAGCATAGTTTTGTTCTGTCTACTTTTAAACTTTATATAAATGGAATCATGTTGTATGTAATCATCTGTGTCTTACATCTTCTGTTCAACATTGTGTGTGAGAGATTCATCTATGTTGCATATAGCTGTGGTTCCTTTTTTTCCCATTTCAGTATACTATTCTATTATATGACTATACCACTATTTATTCTTTCTACTGTTGACGGAGAAGAGTTCATTTGTTTCCAGTTTGGGGATATTATTAACAACATCCTTATGAACATTTTTGTCTATATCCCTTGATGCATATGTGTAAGAATTTTCTGGGGTAAAAAACAAAACTGATAAACATAGGGGAAGGGAAGGAAAAATAAAATAAGATAGCAACAGAGAGGGAGGGATGCCTGGGTGGCTCAGTCAGTTAAGCGTCTGCCTTTGGCTCAAGTCATGATCCCAGGGTCCGGAAGGAAATGGAGAAGCAGACTCCTCGAAGAGCAGGGAGCCCAATGCATGGCTTGATCCCAAGACCCTGGGATCATGACCTGAGCCAAAGGCAGACACTTAACGGATAAAACCACCCAGGTCCCCGACCACGTACATTTTCTTTTCTATAAAATACCTGTCCTAGTTTTGCCCATTTTTCTATTGTGTCTTTTTGTTACTGCTTTTAAAAAGCAGTTTTTATATACTATATATTCTAGTTAGTGTTCAGTTACAGTTATTGCAAACTTCCCCATTCCCTCATGTTTTGCAAATATCTTCTCCCTGATCTCTGGCTTATCTTCTCACTTCTTTCTCATTTATGTTTCCTTTATTTTGTGTCCTGTTTAAGAAATACTTCAGTACTGCAAGGTCTTGATTATATACTCTTCTAGATTATATAACAGAAGGTTCACAGTTTTGCCTTTCACGTTTAACTCTTTAATTCACCTAGAACTGTTGTCTGTACATGGTATGATGTGAGAGTCCAATTAGACTTTTCCACATAAATACCCATTTGTCCTAGCACTATTTAATAAAAAGTCTGTCCTTCTCCCATGGCTGAGCGGTGCCACTTCTGTCATATATTAAGGCCCAAATTTGCCTTGGTCTGTTTCTGGGAATTCTATTTCATTAAGTCAAATTAAGTCTTCGAAATCTATGTCCATAATATATCTCCCCATTTATTTAGGACTTCTTTAATATTTCTCAATAATTTTCCCTGTAGAAGTCTTATACATCTTTTATTCTATTCATAGGTAATTTGTATTTTGACAGTATTAGAAGTGATATATTTTTAAATTTTTATTTTAATTCCAGTTAACATACAGTGATATACTATTCGTTTCAGGTGTACAATATAGTGATTCAACAATTCCATACACCACCTGCTGCTTATCAAGACAATACGCTCTTTAATCCCCATCACCTATTTAACCCATCCTCCCTCCCAACTCTGTTAACGGTCAGGGTGTCCTCTACAATTAAGAGTGTGTTTCTTGGGGCGCCTGGGTAGCTCAGTGGGTTAAAGCCTCTGCCTTCAGCTCAGGTTATGATCTCAGGGTCCTGGGATCGAGGCCTGCGTCGGGCTCTCTGCTCAGCAGGGAGCCTGTTTCCTCCTCTCTCTCTGCGTGCCTCTCTGCTACTTGTGATCTCTCTCTCTCTCTGTCAAATAAATAAATAATTTTTTTTAAAAAAGAATGTATTTCTTGGTTTGTCTCTCTCTCTTTCCCTTTGGCTCTTTTATTTTGTTTCTTAAATTCCTCCTATGAGTGAAATCATATGTATTTATCTTTCTCTGACTTATTTTGCTTAGCATTATACTCTAGCTCCATCCACATCCTTGCAAATGCCAGGATTTCATTCTTTTTTATGGCTGAATAAAAATTCCATTATACACACACACACACACACACACACACACACACACCCCTCTTCTTCTTCATCCATTCTTCAATTAATGGACCCATAGGCTGCCTCCATAATTTGACTAGTATAGATAATGCTGCTATAAACATAGGGGTGCATGTATTCCTTTGAATTAGTGTTTTTGTATTCTTTGGGTAAATACCCAGTACTATAACTGCTGGATCATAAGGGTCGCTTTAACTTCTTGAGGAACCTCCCTACTGTATTCCAGATTGGTTGCATCAGTTTGCATTCCCACCAGCTGTGTAGGTGGGTTCCCATTCTCCATGTCCTCGCCAACACCTGTTGTTTCTTATATTGTTGATTTTAGCCATTTTGGCAGGTGTGAGGTAGTATATCATTATAGTTTTTGGTTTGCATTTCCCTGATGATGAATGATGTTAAGCATCTTTTCACATGTCTGTTAGCTATCTGGATGTCTTCTTTGGAGAAATGTCTGTCTTCTGCCCATTTTTAATTGGATTATTTGTTTTGGGGGTGTTGAGTTTTATAAATTCTTTTTATATTTTGGATACTAGCATTATTGGGTATGTCATTTGCAGATATCTTTTCCCATTCCATAGGTTGCCTTTTAGTTTTGTTGATTGTTTCTTTGGCTGTGCAGAAGCCTTTTATTTTGATGAAGTCCTAATAGTTTATTTTTGCTTTTGTTTCCCTTGCCTCTGGAGACATATCTAGAAAGAAGTTGTTGTGGCCAATGTCAAAGAGATTCCTGTCTGTGTTCTCTCACATTTAAGTTTTTAATCCATTTTGAATTTATTTTTGAGTATGGTGTAAGAAAGTTGTCCGATTTTATTTTCTGCCTGTTGCTGGCCAGTCACAACACCATTTTTTGAAAAGACTGTTCTTCTCCCATCGGATATTCTTTCCTGCTTCTTAAACAGTAATTGACAAAAAAAAGATTAATTGACCATCTAGTTATGGATTTAGAAGTGATATTTTAAAAAAACTTTTATTGAAGGGTAATATAAAACCAGGAGTTTGGGGCGCCTGGGTGGCTCAGTTGGTTAAGCATACAACTCTTGATTTCAGCTCAGATCATGGTCTCAGGGTCGTGAGATCAGGATCTGAGTTGGACTCCACCCTCAACATGGAATCTGCTCGTCCCTCTCCCTTTGCTCCTCCCACCACTTGCCCCCCATAAATAAATAAACAAACAAACAAACTCTTTAAAACCAGGAAATTACATATAAGCAAATAGCTTTGCTGAGTTTTCACAAATTGAACAAACCCATGTAACTAGCCTAAGAAGAGTATCTAAAAATTTTATGTTCTAACTTTGTTTTTGGTATATGGAAATAAAATTTATTTTTTAATATTGACTTTTGTCTACCTAGGAACCTGATTCACTCTCTTGGTAGTCTACCTTTATCCACCTAGCCAAAACCACTATGTAAAAGATTATCAGTGATATCTTAATTTTTTTTAAGATTTTATTTATTTGACAGAGAGAAACATAGCCAGAGAGGGAACACAAGCAGGGGGAGTGAGAGAGGGAGAAGCAGGCTTCCTGCCGAGCAGGGAGCCCGATGTGGGACTGGATCCTGGGTCTCCGAGATCATGACCTGAGCCAAAGGCAGTCGCTTAACCAACTGAGCCACCCAGGCGCCCCTTAATTTTTTTTCTTAATGATATTTTATTTTATTTTTTCAGTGTTCCAAGATTCATTGTTGATGCCCCACACCCAGTGCTCCATTACCAAAATGAACTGGTTCTTTCCAGTACCCATTTTACGTGACCTCTTGGTGGCATTGACATTTGAACATACACTTCTTGAAACTTCTGGTTCATAAATCATCGTTCTCTCAGTTCTCTCTCTAACTCAAACTATTCCTTTTCCTTCTCTTTTGCTTTTTCTTCTTCCTAATCCCTTATGCCAGTTATTGCACCCAGCATGATCTCCTTGATTAGGAATGAATACCCACTACCTGCTGTTCGTTCTTCCTTAGCAATATTGGAAACATGCCCCAGCTTCCAGTCTATTCCTGTTCCCTCTGCAAAGTCCGTGCCTTTGCCCCGCATACCTGGTGAAGAGCCTCCTCATACTTCGCTCCTAGGAGGCATTCCATTCTAAATACCATAACTACATTGGCCTCCTTAAAATCCCACTCTGTACATGGTGCTTTCCCTGATTAGAAATGAAATGGCACATCACCACTTACAGGATAAAGCCTAGAATCCATCGCCAGGCCTTCCAGGCTCTTCGTACCCCAGTCCCAGCCTACCTCCTCAGCTGTCTTTCACAGCTCCCTTTGCCCACACTCTACCCCAGCCACACAGCCTTCATAGCATGCCCTGCTAATTTCGCCTTCCATGCACTTCCAGCACAGCTATCTCTTCTCTCCCGGAATGCAGCCGTCCTCTCCTCCCCCATCACACTGTCTGCAGTACAGCCATCTTTCCAGGTCCAACCAGAAGTCTTAGATTTTCAATGTGGCCCTGGTAACTGTTTCGTCTTCTAATGTACTTTTTTTTCTCCTTGAAATTATATGGTACCAGGGGATTTTGTTGTCCATTTCTGGCCCCTCTAGATTTCCAGCTTGATCTCCCACCACTTGCCTACAGACTACAACCACAGCAGTGTACTCATCATTTCCAAATAGCACTCTTATTTCAGATCTCTGAGCCACTGTACTTGGTATGTTCTCTGCTCCGTTTTCCCCCTCTCCACTCACTGCCTTTCAAATCTGGTTCCATCAAGTGCCCCGTTCCTCCTGTGCTTTTAAACCTCTCCCTGTCTACTGGCTTTCCCTCACCCCCAGCATAGAAGCGTTCTAATGTGTTTTTTCCCTTTTAAAACAGAACAAAATCCTTCATCCTTCTGGTACCACTGTTCTTTGCCTTTTACCTCTCACCCTGCCTTTTTACCAGCCTTCCATCCTCATCCCATTGAAACTGTCCCTGCTGAGGTCATCTAGTGACCTGAAAAACTGGCTCAATAAGGCTCTTTTTAGTCCTTCTCTTATGTGGTGACCCCACAGTGTCCCACACCTTGCCCCTTCATCTAGACAGTCTCTTTCTTCCCTCGGATCTGTGACACTGCCTTCTCCTGGGTGTGTTCTTTTCTGAGGACTCTCAGGCTCCTTTTCTTCCACCCATCTGTTCTGTTCTGCGATTTTTTTTCTTTCTCTTTCCACTGTTCAAGCCCATCACTTGCCACCTTAGCACCACCCTAGGCAGTCTCACCCCTGCAGATGCTTACAACTCCTGCCTGTATGCTGCCCAGCCCAAATCTCACATCTGCATTTCAGCGATAACAGACATTGCATGGATGTCCCTCAGACAACTGCCTTTCCACATACCTAAAACTGAACTCCTCATCTCGCCCTGCCTCTGTTAAAGCTGCCCTTCCATCTCCCTCAGTATATAACACCAACATCCCCTCAGTCACCCATGTCAGAAACCAGGACATCAAGCCATGCTCTTCCTTCCCTCAGGCTCCTTCTCCCAATCCTATCAGTTGCTGAGCTCTTTCAGTCTTATTTTCTCATCTTTCTTTCTTTCTTTTTTTTTTAAAGATTTTATTTATTTATACAGAGAGAGATCACAAGTAGGCAGAGAGGCAGGCCGAGAGAGAGGAGGAAGCAGGCTCCCCGCCTAGCAGAGCCCGATGTGGGCCTCGATCCCGGGACCCTGAGATCATGACCTGAGTTGAAGGCAGAGGCTTTAACCCACTGAGCCACCCAGGTGCCCCACTTTCTCATCTTTCACATCACTTTCTTTTCTCTGACCCTGCTACCACTACCTTAGTTCAGGCCTTCAGCATTTCTTAGCTTAGAGCCAAGCTTTCCAACTGGTTTCCCTATCTTTTTCAGCCAGGTACCCTTCCATGCCATCTATCAATCAGCAGCCAGGATGTTTTCCTAAACTGGATATCCCTGCTTAATGCTCTTCTCACAGCTCCTCACTGTGTATTACACAGCTTGGCATGACCTTTGTGCTCTGGCCCTACCTACCTGACTAGCTTCCCCTTACCCCACCCCTTCCTTGTAATCTGCTTAGCTCTTCGAAGTGTGCCAAGTTCTCTCTTCTCTATGCTTCTTTGTACTTTCTGCTCCCTCTGCCGGAAATGCCTTCCTTCTGCCTTCACAGGGCTAATTTTGTTTTGCCCTTCAGAAGTCAGCTCCGATTTCATCCCCTGGAAGAAATTCTCTTTGACCACCTTCGATTCCTTGCCCCCACCCCATGCTTACCTCTTCCTGCACTAACACTAACCCAATTCTGTAACCTGTCATCTCCTAAAATGGCTGACTTTACAGAAAGTCAGGCAAAAAAGGTGTTTCATTCATCTCTGAATCCTTAGGGCCTGGCATAGTGCCTGACATGTAGTTGGTCCTGATGGTTCTTGCTCCCTTTTGGTCTTACTAATATATTTTTTTAAGATTTTATTTATTTATTTATTTGACAGAAATACAACTAGAGAGGGAACACAAGCAGGGGGAGGGAGAGAGGGAGAAGCAGCCTTCCTGCCGAACAGGGAGCCCAATGCAGGACTCGATCTCATGACTCTGGGATCATGACCAGAGCCGAAGGCAGACGCTTAATGACTGAGCCACCCAGGCACCCCTCTTACTAATATTTTGATTCACAATTCAGATGTCACCCAACTATGAAACCTCTAATATGGGTCAGTCCATCAGCTGGTGTTCCATAGTGTTTTTTCCTGACATTTTGTTATGAAATTTTCAAAAGATAGAGCAAAGTTAGAAGATATTATAGGAACAACCCTATAGCTAGCATCTGGATTCCACCATTAGCCTTTTACTGTATTTGCTTTGTTATATATCTATCTATCCACTCATTAAGCCATATCCTTTTTTAGATGCATTTTAAAGTAACTTGTACACATTTGTACACTTCCTCCTAAATACTCAAGCTTACACGTTATTAACTGTGGTTTAATATTTGTTTATATTTTTTAATATGGAATTTGTAATGAAAAGCACAAATTTTAAGCATATGTTAGCTGGGTTTTGACAAAGGTATTTACCTAAAAGCCTATAACCTAAAACCTTATCACGATACAGACGATTACTTTCCTTCCCAGTCAGTTGCCACCCTGCCAAGTCTCACTGCATCCTCCCTTTTCATTGTAATTACTTCTTTGTTTTTCCCATTTGACTTTGAGTTTCTTGAACGCAAAGACCAGTTCTTACCTTCCTGCCGCCTATGCCAAGCACTGTGCCTGGCACACAGTTGGTGCTCAGTAGCTGTTGGCTGGCCAAATGAACATGTATCTGCCTTATTCCCGGAATATGAGCACATGCTGTATTCATTCTCTTTCTCATCTCCCACTTTGAAAAGGTTGCTTGGTCATGTCATTTTTAGGTCTTAAATTACCTTTGACTCCTCTCTCCTTCATTTATTTTCCTTTGTTCCAGTCAAGATCCCTCTCTTGAACTATTTAAAATAACCTGCTACATGGTTTCTTAAACACCAGTTTGTGACTCCCAAATCTACCTTCCAGCTGATGACCAAAGTGATATTTCTAAAATCCAAATTCAATCAAGTATACCCCCTCTTTAAAACCTTTCAATTGTGGGGCTCAGTCAGTTAAGTGTCCAGCTCTTGATTTCAGCTCAGGCCATGATCCTGGGGTTATAAGATGGAGTCCTAGGTTGGGCTCCGCCCTGGGCGTGGAACCTGCTTAACATTTTTTCTCTCTCTCTGCCCCTCTTTTCCTTCTCCCTCCCCACAAAAAACACTTTCATTTGTTTCCATTATCTACAGCAGATGTTTTTTGTTTGTTTGTTTTAAAGAGTTTATTCATTTATTAGGGAGAAATAGAGCACAAGCAGAGGGAAGAGGCAGAGGCAAAGAGAGAAGCACTCCCCACTGAGCAGGGAGCCCCATGTGGGGCTCGACCCCAGGTGCCCCTACAGTAGATGTTTTTATTGCTTTCCCTTTAAATCAAAAGACCTCTTTTTTCAATGAAACCTTACAACAAATTCTAACAGTTGAAATAAACCAAAGAACAGATTTTATATTCACATAAATTTATTTTATAACTTCAGATTTATAACATTATATAAGTCAGTCCTCAAACAATAGGAATATTATAGCTAGTTTATAATCACAATTTCTTTCTTTATAATAACTAGTATATCATAGAATTTTCCATGATAAAAAATGCAATACAACGAAGGACCCATATCTAGAATATACGAATAACTCTGAAAACTCAATAGTAAAGAACAGTCCAACCACAAAATGGCCAAAAGACACAAACATATTTCACCAGAGAGGACATACAAATGGCAAATAACCACATGAAAAGTTCAGTTTCCTTAGTCATTAAGGAAATACAAATGAAAACCACAATGAAGTATCACTGCGCACTTCTCATAATAGCTAAAAGGAAAAACAGTGACAATATCAAACGCTGGCAAGAATGTGGAGAAATTAGATCCCTCATACATTGCTGACAGAAATGTAGAAAGTTACAGTCTCTCTGGAAAACAGTTTCTTCTAAAACTAAATATGTTCTTATCAAACAATATAGCAATTGCAGTTTTAGACATTTATCCCAGAGAAAGTATATGTTCACACAAAAATCTGTGCATGAATGTTCATAGCTGCTGCATTTGTAATGACCAAAAATGAAATGATTGAAATGTCCATTTCAATCAGGCAAATGATTAAACAAAATATGGTGCATACATGCCATGTAATTCTCCTCAGCACTAGAAAGGAATGACTATTGATACAGACAATGTGGATGGATTATTGTTAGGCTGAGTTGGAAGGGGGGGCAGTCTCAAAAGTTTACACAGTGTATGCTGCCATTTAAACATTCTTGAAATGGTGACACCTGGGTGGCTCAGTCGGTTAGGCATCTGCCTTTGGCTAAGGTCATGATCCCAAGGATCCTGGGATTGAGCCCCACATTGGGCTCCCTGTTCAGCGGGGAGCCTGCTACTCCCTCTTCCTCTGCTGCTCCCTCCACTCATGCTCTCCCTCTCACTCCCTCGCTTGTTCTTGCTCTATCTCAGATACATAAAATCTTTAAGAAAAAAACAAACATTCTTGAAATAGCCAAATTATAGGAGAGAACAGACTAATGGTTGACAGGGGTTGAGAATTGGGTGGTAAAAGAGTAGGTGTGCCTATAAAGGGTAGCACAAGAGAGCCACGTGGTGATAGGACTGTTCTGTATCTTGATTTTGGTGATGGTTACATAAAGTTATACGTGTGATAAAATTGCGCAGAACCACACACACACACATACACAGAGTACATGTAAAAACTGCTGAAATCTGAATACACTCGGGATTGTGCCAGTGTTGACTTTCCAACGTTGACTATAGCCATGCAATATGTTACCATTGTAGAGGCTGGGTGAACAGTGCACAAGACCTTCCTATACGTTTCTTTGCAACTTCCTGTGAATCTGAATAATTATTTTGAAATGAAAGCTTTTTATAAATGCAGTATAATGGAAAGTATTTTTTTCTTTTTTCCCAAATCCCTAATCCACATTTCTAGATATTTTCTCTTTCTATACAAATGGAAGCATACAAGGTAGTCTATTCTCGTCTTCCCTTTATTTTTTTCACTGAATGATATATGTTGGAGTTTGTTGCATATTAACTTACACATCTCTACCATGTTCTTTTTCATATATTGTATAGATATACTATTATATTTGTTATACTGTTCCCCTACTGATGTACGTTTATGTTGGCTCCAGACTTTTTATATTACAAACTAGGCTGTAGTGAACATTTTTTTTTTCTGGTGAACATTCTTAATTCTTAGTGTATGACATGATGGGGATTCTGGATGACAGAACCTTAATTAAGGTTTTGCTCTATTTTTTCCTATAATTTGTTCTGGTGACAAATTATTGAGAAAATCCTGATTCATACCGATATATACTTGTGAATTATAAACACTTGTTAACAGCCTACTTTACAACCTCAGGATTCTCTTCAATTATTTAAATCCAAAGTTGTATCACTAGGAATATCTTTCCTAGTTTATGTTCTGTAATAACTATGAATGCCTAACAGGATACTTGCAAAGTTTACAAAAAGCACTTGGCTAATGAGTGCCATTGGCTAATGAGATATGCACTATTTCATTTAATCTTTTCTTCCAGCTTTATTGAGATATTATTGTCATATAACATATGCAAGTTTAAGGTACACAGTGTGATGATTTGACATGCGTGTATATTGTGAAATAATTACCACAATACGTTTAGTTAACACCTCCATTCCTTCACATAATTACTGTGTGTGTGTGTGTGTATGTGTGTGTTGATAACATTTAAGATTTACTCTCAACTATCAAGTATAGCATACAGTGTACTGTTAATTATAGTCATCATGCTTTACATGAGATCCCCAGAACTGATTCATCTAATTACGGGAAGTTTTTATTCTTTGACCAACATCTCCCCATTTCTCCCAGCCCTCAGGCACCAGCAGCCACCATTCTACTCTCTTTCCATGTGTTCAGCTTTTTAGATTCTATTTATAAGTGAGGACCTACGGTATTTGTCTTTCTCCATCTGACCTATTTCACTTTGCATTATGTTCTTAGGGTTCAGCCATGTCACAAAATGAAGGATTTCCTTCTTTTCTGTGGCTTGATAATGTCCCATTATATACGTGTGTGTGTGTGTTTGTGTGCATGCACGTGCACATCAAATTCTGTGTACTCATTCATCCACCAGTGGATGTGTAGATCGCAAACATCCATTGGGTACCACACAACTGACTGACACGGTGAGGAGTACATCAATGGAAGACCTACCTCTGTCTGGTGTCTCAGGACAAATACGTATAGTGGTATGATGACTTGCACAATTTTCCATGCACAAGCATGTGACCAGGAAAGGAGTCTGTGCAAAGCCACAACCTGAAAATACACGTTTGCAAAAAAGTCAGACATATGCACAAATGATGGAGGTACTTTCAAAGACTGCAGAAAACTTCACTAACCTCACTACACAAGATGATGTGTTGGTAGACTCCAGTATGTTGAGATTTGAAATATAGCACATTGGAATGAGCTGTTTAAAGGCAGTGTTTAAAATAGTTAATATTGGGGCACCTGGGTGGCTCATTCATTAGGCATCTGCCTTCTGCTCGGGTCATGATCCCGGAGTTCCAGGATCGAGCCCCATATCGGGCTCCCTGCTCAGCGGCAAGCCTGCTTCTCCCTTTCTCATTCCTCCTCGTGTTACCTCTCTAGCTGTGTTTCTCTCTGTCAACTAAATAAAGTCTTTAAATAAATAGTTAATATTTGTGAATAGTGGTAATGATTACACAACAGTGTGAATGTACTGAAAGCCACTGAACAGCATGTACACTTAAAAATGGTTAAAATGATAACTTTTATGTTATGCATATTTTACCTCAATTTAAAAAAAAGCTTAAAAAACAAAACCAAAAATTGCAGTTGTAGAAACTCAGAGGCATCTCTGCAGTTCCCTACAGTATCCCTAAGGTTCTGAGGAACACTGTTTGAAAACCAGTGACCTACGGGATAAATACACAACCCGAGACTGACCTGTCTGTAGTGCACTTATGGTCTCCCCCTAGTTGTCCTCTGACCTTATTTGTCACTCTCCATCTCATACCGTGCATTATATTGATATTAGACCACCCATAGTTCCTCAAATACGTGCTTTGACATATGCTACTTCCTCTGTCTGCAATGCTCTCAGTTTCCCATGTTTTTTTTTTTAAAAGATTTTATTTATTTATTTATTTATTTGACAGAGAGAAACACAGCGAGAGAGGGAACACAAGCAAGGGGAGGGAGAGAGGGAGAAGCAGGCTTCCCGCCGAGCAGGCAGCCCGATGTGGGGCTCGATCCCAGGTCTCTGGGATCATGACCCAAGCCGAAGGCAGTCACTTAACCAACTGAGCCACCCAGGCGCCCCGAGAACCCTTTTTTACTATATATCTCTCTTCCTTTAATGTTATCTATTTGCAGTTATTTTTGTTTGTGTCCATCTCCCGCTTTAGATTATGAACTCCTTAAGAGCGGGGATTGTGACTTAGTCAGCTTTGTATCTCTGATAACTAGCATAGTGCCTAGAACATTGTACCTCTTCACTAAGTATTTGATGAAAAAGATTCAGATGTGTGGGGTGAGAAGAGGAAGAGTCCCAGGTTTGCCATTTGTTGCATGACTGGTTAGACAGCAAGAAAATGAAAAAGGACAGTGCTGGAAGTGAAATGGATTGGCACTGAAAGATGAATTCTGTTTTGTTTGGTATTTCTTGCAATACCTTGTGGGCACAGCCCACTGGAGGTTATTCGGTAGGCATCCAAAATACAGCTTTGGGCCACGATAGAGAGGTCTTGTTTGGAGATGCAGATTTGCAACTCATGCATTATAGTTTTTATTGGAACTCTGGGCTGTATAAGATAACCTAAGGAGAGTATGTACAGGGAGAAAAGAGCTCAAGACAGATTCAAGAGAAGATCCACATTTAATGGGTGGACATTAGAAAAACGGTCCCATTAAGTAGACTGGGAATGATTGAGAATGGGGAGCCCAATAGTTGCATGGCTCTCGGGAAGAGACTGGAGAGAGTTCCAGAGTTCCTTATACACATTTTCTACCCATCCTTCTCATTTCAGCCTCAAGTCTGTCCTCTTTCCAATTCACCTGGTGCTGCTGCTAAGTGACCAAATCAGCTCATTTCCATAGAGATTAGGACCATGGACTCTGGAACTAGACTGCCTATATTCGAATCCTGACCCTGCCACTTATTAGCTGTGTGACCTTGGGCATTTTCCCTAACCTCTTTGTGCCTCAACTCTCATATATGTCAATATAGTGATAATCATACTTTATAGGACTGTTGTGAGGATAGAATGAGTTAATATGTATAAAGTACCTAGAATAGTGTCTGGCTTATGTAAACACTGTATAAACTTAGCTGTTAGTATCACTGTCCCCCTGAGGCTCTTTAGATTGAGGCTTCTTCTATCTTGCTAAGTTAGGTACTGCTTCTCTACCTGTACTCTGAAAATATGTTGAAACCTCCTGTGTACTCATTCCTCTCCTATGTTCTGTGCTCTGGTGGGTGAGTACTTTTAAAATTCTGTTTAGTGGTGTTTTAGGAAATGGGGGAGAGAGAGGCTGGTGGTCAATTTACTGTGTTTGAACAGAACTTCCTATAATGCTCTGTGTTCTTTTCATATATGAGTTTCTTTGCCACGTTGGTTTCTATGAAGCTACGTCGATTTTTGTATTGGAACAATTTGTGACTAGATAATTATTATTTTTTATAGGAACAACATATGACTAGTTTTGAAAGCCTTCTGTCCTTTTTTCCCCTTTGGACGTCCTGTCCCCAGAAAGTTAGCTGTCTTTCTTCCTGAATTTTAGAGATCTGTTTTCTTTTTTGAGATTTTATTTATTTATTTATTTATTTGACAGAGAGAGCATGATCACAAGTAGGCAGAGAGAGAGAGGAGGAAGCAGGCTCCCTGCTGAGCAGAGAGCCAGATGCGGGCCTCAATCCCAGGACCCTGAGATCATGTCCTGAGCCGAAGGCAGAGGTTTTAAACCACTGAGCCTCCTAGGCGCCCTGGAGATCTGTTTTCTTAACAGCTAGCATACTGGTGTATAACCATGCCTCTTGGTCCCTAACAGACAGATTCCCACCATTTTACTTGTATGCTCAGTTCTTCCATGTTTGTTGGCTTGAAGCCCAAAGCAGCTGTTTCCTTATTTACTCACAGTATCTTCAGAGTGAAGAAATTGTCATCAGAGTAGATTAGGAATTTATTGAGTGTTCTGCTTTCAGCCTCACATAGCTGAGTAGATATCCAAATTATCCAAGTAAAAGCTTATGTGTAGGTAGCACTTTGTAGATCACGTTTGATTTTTATCATAGTCCCATGAGATAAAGTATATAGTACACCTATTTTACAAAGAGAGGAAAGTTTCAGTCCAAGATCTTCAGTCCAAGATCACACACATTGGGGCAGGGGGTGGGGGGATAGGAGAGCCTGGTGGTGGGTACTAAGGGCACGTATTGCATGGAGCACTAGGTGTGGGGCATGGGCAATGAATCTTGGAACACTGAAAAAATAAAATAAATTTAAAGTCAGGAAAAAAAAGATCACACACATTGGTAGGTGGCAGAGGCAGAGTCTGCACTCGGATTCTGTGTCCTAATTAAATTCCCTTTAACTCAGTCCCTTCTCAGTATTTACTCCTGTGAGTTTTGTGAGCCATTGCAATAACAGATCATTCCCTTTCTAACCAGGTGGACTGTATCAATACTATAATAATACTTCTGTTTTCCACCTGTCTTACTTGGCTACATGCCTTAGGCTCGCAGATATTTTCTACACCTATAGAGCAGAGTTTCTCAGCTGTGGCAGGATTGACATTTTAGATCAGATCATTTGGGGGGCTGTCCAGTGCCTTGTAGAATGTTTAGTGGCATTTGTCCTCTACCCACTAGATGCCAGTAGCACTCACTGCCACCCACAAACTGTGACCACCAAAATATCTCCAGATATTGCCAAGTGTCCCTTCAAAAGCAAAATTATCCCCCATTTGAGAGCTGCTGCATATGGAGCTATTTCATTTCTCTCCTACCTGGTTTTTCTCCCTTATTACTTCTATTCTAGTTCTGAAACCTGTTGCAACATGCCTCCACGATACAAGTTGTATTTCCCTTTTAGGTTAAAATCTCTATTGCTGATTTGTTGCCATAGTAAATAAATATCCAAAAATGTCAAGTAGTATTCTTTTTTTTTTAATTTTATTTATTTATTTGACAGAGGGAAACACAGCGAGAGAGGGAACACAAGCAGGGGGAGTGAGAGAGGGAGAAGCAGGGTTCCTGCCGAGCAGGGAGCCCCATGTGGGACTCGATCCCAGGTCTCCGGGGTCATGATCTGAGCCGAAGGCAGTCGCTTAACCAACTGAACCACCCAGGTGCCCTCAAGTAGTATTCTTGATCCTCTCCTTGTTTGATCTGTTCTCAGTCTCAGAGAGAATAGCTTCTGATTTTATAATATTATCTGGACATTTTTCTCCATAACCATCCTCGATCAGAAATTTAAATCTCTGCAAATTTGTGCTTCCCAGTCTTTATGAAGTATACTCCATCCACGTCAAGAATTTATCATTTTAAAATCTCTTAGCAACGGAAATCAAATCCTGGGGTTTTTTTAAGATTTCATTTATTTATTTATTTATTCATTCATTCATTCATTCATTCATTTATTTATTTGACAGAAACACAGCTAGAGAGGGAACACAAGCGGGGGAGTGAGAGACGGAAAAGCAGGCTCCCCACAGAGCAGGGAGCCCAATGTGGGGTTCAATCCTGGGACTCGATCCCGGCACTCCGGGATCATGACCTGAGCCAAAGGCAGACGGTTAACGACTGAGCCCCCCAGGCACCCCCTCAAATCCTGTTTTGTGATGGTTTCTCTCTAGAGATTCATTTCCCTTGCTCCATTCTGCTCTGGAACCCCGATTCTCATTTGAAGAAGGAAAAAACAACTTCTTTATACCCAAGTATTTTATTCTTGCTTAGATCCTAGTTGCCATAGATTCTTCTTAGGGTTCACCTAGATTTTTTTATTTGTTATTCTTGCATGAAACTATAGATGGAAGTTTTGCTCAGCAGGTTTGAAAAACCTCCCTGTCTGTCCTTTACATCCCAGATGGGATATGAGCCAATAAGATGGCACAGTGTTCTGTTTGGCTCAAAGGGGAAAGAAAAGAAAGGAATGGACTAATACAAGAATTAGTAACAGGTATTGGCAAGCAGCTTTGGTAAATCTGGCTAGACTCTCTTTCACATCCTGGGTAGGCTAAATGGCCCTGAAAAAGAGTACCCTTTCAGTTAGCAATAAAGGGAAAAGAAAGGAATGGTCGCTTGAGGGGATTGTTTTTGTTTGAGAATGGGGTGATTTGAGCATGTATATAGACTGAAAAGAAGGAATTCGTGAAAGGAAAATAAGTTGAAGATCTAAGAGAGAGGAAGAAGATCAAGGATCCAGGGTCCCAGAGAAAACGGAGGGAACAGAAACAGACCAGCAGAGGCTGAAGGGGAAATAAAGGTGGTTATTTACTCCTCTGAAACAAGGAGAGGGATGAAGGAATCAGTAACAGCCGAGAAAAGACTGTGAGGTGAGGAGAAGGAAAACCTTCCCTTGTGGATAACTTTGATCTCCATAGTGTATTTGTTGAAATCATCCACTAATAGAGTGAAGGGAGATTTACAGTCTTGAAAATGATAAATGTTTAGAATATCTGCAATAGTGAAGTAGGGATGAGGAAGGAAAGATTGTCAATTGACCAAAGGTTCAGCTAAAGTCAGATAACAGTGGTAATGAGTGGATCGAGTCCATTTGGTTATGTGACTTTATTCAGCATTGCAGCCTACAGAAACTCTCTCTCTCTCTCACACACACACACACTTGGTTTAACTTGTGACTGGGAATTAACATGGTGAGGAGGCAGGTCATGGGTCTAGTGAGTGCTTCAGAAAGCCTAATTGAAATGATCAATCACAGTGTCCAGTTTAAGGCCCAGGAGAGAATGATCTACTGGGAGTATTAGAAAGTGGCAGGGTGCACCTGGATGGCTCAGTTGGTTAAGCATCTGCCTTCGACTCAAGTCATGATCCTGGGGTCCTGGAATCGAGTCCCACATCAGGCTCCCTACTCAGTCCGGAGTCTGCTTCTCCCTCTCTCTTTGTCCCTCCCCCGTGCTTGTGCTTTCTCTCACGCACTCTCTTGCACACTCTCTCTCTCAAATAAATAAAATCTTAAAAAATAAATAAATAAAGTGTCAGTAGGGGCACCTGGGTGGCTAAGTCGGTTAAGTGTCAGACTTTTCATTTTGGCTCAGGTCATGATCTCAGGGTCTTGAGACCAAGCCCCATGCTGGGCTTTGTACTCAGAAGGAAGTGAGCTTGAGATTCCTGTCCTCCTTCCTCTCCTTCTGCCCCTCTCCCAACAGGCACTCTTGCGTGCTCGCGTTCTCTCTCTCAAATAAATAAAATAAATCTTTTTTTTTAAAGATTTTATTTATTTGATAGAGAGAAACACAGCCAGAGAGGGAACACAAGCAGGGGGAGTGAGAGAGGGAGAAGCAGGCTTCCGGCCGAGCAGGGAGCCCGATGTGGGGCTCGATCCCGGGTCTCCGGGATCATGACCTGAGCCGAAGGCAGTCGCTTAACCAACTGAGCCACCCAGGCGCCCCAATAAATCTTTTTTAAAAAGTGTCAGGGCCACCTGGGTGGCTCAGTCTGTTGGGCATCTGCCTTCAGCTCAGGTCATTATCCCAGGGTCCTGGGATGGAGCCCTGCAGTGGGCTCTCTGCTCAGCAGAGGGGTCTGCTTCCCCCTCACCCCGGGCCTGCCTTTCCCCCTGCTTCTGTGTGCACATGCTCTATCTCTCTGTAAAATAAATGAAAGCTTTAAGAAAGTGTCAGTAAACTGGTGGTCCCAATAAGGGTGAAGAATAGGATTCATGAAAGAAATGAAAGGACTGTAGGATATAGTCAGGAATTCTGGAGCTCAGGATCTTGTAGATCTGATTGTTTCTGGTTTTAGGGGAGTCTAATGTATGGCCGAGTAAATAAGAGTAACGTTAACAAAAATGATCCCATTTCTTTAGCATTTAACTTTGTACAAGTATCTTATTTAATTCCCTGCTACAATCCAATGAGGTAGATAGATTTGCCTCATTTTAGAGCAGAACTTTACCCAAATCATTTAGGTAGTCATTGAAAGAGCCAGGATCAGAACCTAGGTCTATGTGACGCCAAAGTCCATGCACTTAATCAATATACCAATACAGCCTTTACACAATAAATGTACATGAGAAAATCAGGGGCTTTAGAAGGACCTCAGAGATTATTACAGGATTTAAAAAGCAAACATTGGAATTAAAGAAGTGGAAAAGAATCTTTACCCTTTTTAAAGCAACAAGAGAAAATGTGTTCCTGTATGGTGTCATAGAAAGATCATAGGACTTAACTGAAATCCTGAAATGGAATGTCAGGCCTACTACTCACCAGCTGTTTGACCTTAGACAAGTCAGTGAACCTCTGCACTGGTTTCCTTACTTGTAAGGTGAGGATGATAGTAAAAATAATTTAGCAAGATGACAATAAAAAAATAGCTGTTCTTCTAATTTCTCAGAGTTAGGAATTAAATGTGATAATGGATATAAAAAGTAAATATACAAATGCTGTTGTCATGGTGATAGTTATCTGTGTGTCTACTTTGTTTCCATGGGAAAGGGCAAGAAGTGCCAGCAAATTCAGTGTGCATATGCAACAGTTAGACCTTTGTCCTCAGAAAAGTGAACAGGATCAAGACGTTTCCTTAAAATTGATCATTTAATATTTCTGTAGGGTTTTTATTTTATGCGGGTATATATTTTATGCAAGTATATGTTCGATGCTTTACCAAGCAATGTAAATTTTTGTTTCCTGCTATTAGGTATTAATATTAACCGAGGCCTCCTGTGCTTGGGAAATGTAATCAGTGCTCTTGGAGATGACAAAAAGGGTGGCTTTGTGCCCTACAGAGATTCCAAGTTAACTCGACTGCTTCAAGGTAAGCCCAAAGTGTTTATAAAAATAAGAGAGTAACTCAGAATAATAGTGCTGAAAAGATGAAGATGGGACGGGTATACAGATTTTGGACTATCACATACAGAGCTGTCTAACTGATAAAGAGCTTTGAAAGAAACCTATTGGCAAGCAGGCTTCTATGATAATGGAAAGATGTCTTCATATATGACTTTGAGAGCCAAGAAATTTATAGAATGACAACTGTGCTTAGTCCTCCATCCCTGAAAATGAACTCCATTACTGTTTATTAGTGCCTGTTAAGCCGAATTAAAACCTACCTAGAGGGGGCATCCTAAGAATGTTTAATTCCAATAATGGCTCCTAACTTGACTCAGATCAGGCCCCAGTTATTTTAAATTGATTAAGTGCTGAAATCACAATCTTAACAAGGGGGACACATAGCATAGGGTTCTAAACTATATCATTTACACGTCAAAAATCTTAGTATTTTTCTATTGACACAAATAAGGAAATTTGCAGATTCTGAGGAATTTTTTTCTTAGAGCTCTGAGTTTGAAGCTACCAACCCAAATGGACAGCTTTGCTTATATCCTACTTGTTTGATTTTATTTCCTCCTGTTGTTCTTTTTCAGATTCTCTAGGAGGTAATAGCCATACTCTTATGATAGCCTGTGTGAGTCCTGCTGACTCCAATCTAGAAGAAACATTAAATACCCTTCGGTATGCTGATAGAGCAAGAAAAATCAAGAACAAACCTGTTGTTAATATTGATCCCCAGACAGCTGAACTTAATCATCTGAAGCAACAGGTACAGGGCCTTAAAATTTGTTGGGGAAAATTCTAAATATGTGAGTGGAATGATGGATCTTATGTTTCTCAGCTTCTCCTCTACCAGAGGTTTAGAGATGATAGCTAAGCTTGGGAAAATCTTAAAGTAATTCCTATTGACATGTTTATCATCATATATAAGGTTTGAGGGTGGCATTGGAGATTTCGCTGATAAAGAACTGAGCAATGAGAGATGAGGCAAGAGAGGTAGGCAAGAATCAGATCCTGAAAGTCCTTATATGACCTTGTAGGGGGTTTGGAATTCAGCCTGAAAGCTATAGGGAGCCACTGAAAGATTTTAAGTAAGTGGGTGACACGGTGAGAGTGTTTTAGGGAAACCACTCCAGCAAGTATAAAGAAAGTGGATTAGAAGTGGGTATGACTAGAAGTAAGAAAATAAATTACACTACAATACACCCCCATCCATGGTTTCACTTTCCACAGTTCCAGTTACCCACGGTTAACCATGGTCTGGATGCAGATGATTCTCCTTCTCACAGATTGTCAGAAAGTTAATAGTAGCCCAACACTACATCAAAATGCCTAAGTCATTCATCTCACTTAGACACTCATCACATAGGTACTTCATCATCTCATATCATCATAAGAAAAAGGATAAGGACAGTATCTCGATAAGATAATTGGGGGGACCACAGTTACATAACTGTTACTACAGTGTATTATTATAATTGGTCCATTTTTAAAAAGATTTTATTTATTTATTTGACAGGGAGATCACAAGTAGGCAGAGAGGCAGGCAGAGAGAAAGGAAACAGGCTCCTTGCTGGGCAGAGAGCCCGATGTGGGCTTCGATCCCAGGACCCTGAGATCATGACCCGAGCCAAAGGCAGAGGCTTTAACCCACTGAGCCACCCAGGCGCCCTATAATTGGTCTATTTTATTATTAGTTATTATTGTCAGTCTCTTACTTGCCTAATTTCTAAATTAAACTTTATCATAGGTATGTATGTATAGGAAAAAGCATAGTATATATAGAGTTCAGAAACTAGCCACTGTTTCAGGCATCCACTGGGGGTCTGGGAACATATCCCCCACAGATCTGTTATATGCTATTATAATAACCCAGGTGAGAACTATGGCCTGAACTAAAGACAGTAACCATAAAAATAAAGAGAAGGGTACAAATTAGAAAGAAATTAAAAAAGGAGGTAGAATGTATGGAGCTTGCTTGGTAACAAATTGGATGTGGAAGGGAGGGCAGGGGGAATCAAGGATGTTCTCGGGTTTCTTGCTTGGACAACTGATTAAATGGTAGTACTAATCACTGAGTCAGGGAATACAGGAGGAAAAACAAGGTCAGGTGGGAAAATGGAAACAATGAGATTCAGTTTGGGGCATTTTGAATTTGAAGAGCTTGGAGGACATCTTAGTACAGCTGGTCATTTGGGTTTAATGTAGAGAGGTCTGACCAGATTTGAGAGTCATTAGCATTTAGATGGAATCTGAAATTATAGAGTGGACGAGATCAAAGAGTACATGGCACATTCAGGGTGCTCTAAATATTTGCTGAATGAGTGAATGGCCAAGAAGAGAAGAGGGCCTAAGACAGAACTCTGGCGGAACAGCCATATTTAAGGAATGGGGAAAAGAGGGAAGACAAAAAGAGAGTGAAAAGGAGCCAACAGGTAGGAAGAAAAGTAGTGGTATCATGGGAGACAAGGGAAGAAAGTTTTGAGGACCATCAAATGTATAAATAAAATATAAAGTAACATAATGACTGAATAGTGTTCATTATTTCTTTGGTTTTTCTCAACAAGGTGACCTCAGTGAGAGGAGGGTCAGGGGAGTAGGAGCAGATTGTTGTGGGCTAATCAGTGAATGCTGGATAGGGAAGTGGGGGAAGCTGGTAGGCTTTGCTTTTGAGAAGGCTAGATGAAAGAAAGCAATAGCTAGGTAGTCAAGGGCCAAAGGATATAGGTCTGTTTGTTTTTAAAAATATGGAAGAGACGGGACGCCTGGGTGGCTCAGTTGGTTAAGCAACTGCCTTCAGCTCAGGTCATGATCCCGGAGACCCAGGATCGAGTCCCACATCCAGCTCCCTGCTCGGTGGGAAGTCTGCTTCTCCCTCTCTCACTCCCCCTGCTTGTGTTCCCTCTCTCGCTGTGTTTCTCTCTGTCAAATAAATAAAATATTTAAAAAATATATATGGAAGAGACTTGAACAAGTGAAAGAACCAGTTGGGAGAGACAGAAACTGAGAATAGGGACTAACTGCTAAGGGATCATCTCTGAGTAGTTGAGATCTTGAGCACAAATAAAGAGGGATTGGCTTTAGACTGTCAAGGGGATACTTGCCACCAAGATTAGAAGAAAAGAGGTTAGGATAGGAAGAATACAGTAACAGTAATTTAGAGGGAGAAGAAGGGAAATTGAGGGATTTTCAGCCTGACAACCTTTACCTTCTCAGTATAGTAGGAGGCAAAGTCATCTTCTAAGAGCAAGGGTAGAGGGATCGAAGAGACCACGGAGGCTTGAAATCATGGAAATGGAAGAGGTAGCAGACAAGACACATGCGTCTGTGGTTGTGTAACAGCTCAGTAGCCCTGGTAGCGGAGATGAGAAGGAAGGTAGCTGGACTGACCCAGGCTTGGGGGAGGAGGGGTCAAGTTTTCTTGCCTTCCAGGGTGTAGTACTCTTTCCACACTGTGTACTGCTTACTCCATCTCTGGCCTTCCTCCTTGGTGATGAGAGCTACTATCCAGTTAGTCTAAAGCTTCCCCTTCCCTTCTCTTCCTCTATCTCCCTCCCTCCTAGGGGTCACTACAGAAAATACAAGTAATTTACCTATTAGCAGTAACATCTCAGTTATAAAATACCATACTCAGTTCTGTGCCTCCATTTTCTTTCCTGTGTATTCTTATTGCCAAGAATACTCTTCTTCCTGGTCATTTATTTGTTCATTCATTACAACAATAAATATATATTGAACACTACTATGTGCCGGGCACTGTGCTGGGATACATAGGTGAACAAAGCAGACACGGTTTCTGCTTTTGTGGAACCTACAGCCGAAGTGGGAGAAGCAAATTCCAAACACATAAGCATATCAACATATCATTTTCTAAAATGAGATGGTGTGCTATATTAGCGTAGTATGACAATAGAGAACAGGGTCGTCTGTTACATATCAAAGCTGAGAAGGCTTCTCTGAGGTAGCAGTGTTGGAGTCGGGATCTGAGGGATTGAGTAGGAATTATATATGCAGAAAAGAAGGAAGAAGGGGCGCCTGGGTGGCTCAGTTGGTTAAGCGACTGCCTTCGGCTCAGGTCATGATCCTGGAGACCCGGGATCGAGTCCCACATTGGCTCCCTGCTCGGCAGGAAGCCTGCTTCTCCCTCTCTCACTCCCCCTGCTTGTGTTCCCTCTCTGGCTGTATTTCTCTCTGTTAAATAAATAAAATCTTTAAAAAAAAAAAAAGAAGGAAGAAGCTTCCTGAGAGAAGAAAACACATTTGTGGCTGAGTGTAGTGGTCAAGAGCATTGACACTACAGTCACACTGCCCATATTCAGATGCTGGCTTTAGAACTCATTGGCTATGGACCCTAGCCAGTTCTCTGTGCCTCAGTTACCCTAACTGTAAAATAGAAATAATTGGGGTGCCTGGGTGGCTCAGTTGGTTAAGCATCTGCCTTCGGCTCAGGTCATGATCCCAGGGTCCTGGGATTAAGTCCCGCATCAGGCTCCATGCTTCTCCTTCTCCCTCTGTCATTCCCCCCACTTGTGCTCTCTGGCTTTCTCTCTCTCTCTCTCTCTCTCTCTCTCTCTCTCTCTCTCAAATCAATAAATAAAATCTTTTTAAAAAAGTAAAAGAGAAATAATTGTATCTGCCTCGTAAGGTTTTTGTGAGGGTTAGATGAATTAATACCACAGAAAACAGAACAGTGCCAGGCATATACCAAGTCTGAAAGGTCCTAATTTAGGAAGGCATATACTGCATTTGAAAAACTGAAGGAATGTCGGTGTGGCTAAAGCAGAGGGAGCCAGGAAAGTGTATTCCCATATGAGACTGGAAAAGAAGCAGAGACCTGATCAAGGCCTCATGGACAATGTTAAAAATGATATTAAGCAGGGTGGTGACAGAGATAATTTACATTTTGAAATGATGGTCTGGATACTATGTAGAAATGAATTATAGTGGAGCAAGAGTAGATTCATGGAGAAGACACTAAGAAGTTACTCAGTGGTCCAAGTGAGAGAAATGGTGGCTTAGACTTAGGGTGGTGGTGGCAGGGATGGAAAGAAATGACCAGTGGCTTAGATAAGAGGATGAGGGTTTGGCACCCAGATTTCTGCATTGTGAAACTGCACGTTCACTGACCTGGAGTACACTAGAGGAGGAACGGGTTTCGGGATAGCAGACAGCTAAGTGGGAATATTAAGTAGATGAATATAAAGCTCTAAATTCAGAAAGATTTGTGTGTGAGATAAATTTGGGAGTCACTAGTTTTTAGATGGTAATTGAAACCACTAGGCAGAGAGACTTCAAGGACAGAGTATGAAGCAAGAAGACTGATACTGAGCTTTGAGGATTTGTCATCTAAAGGACAACTGGTGCAACAAGTAACCAACAAAGAGCCTTAGAAGATCAGCTGGAAGAATAGAAGGAAAGACAAGAAACTATGGTGTCCAGTAAGCCAAACAGTGAAGTAAAATGAAGACTGAAAACTGCCCATAGGTCATAGTGACATGCAGATCATCGGTAACATTAGGAAGAGATATTTTAGTGGAATACTATATGCAGAAATCAGATTAGAGGAGCTTGAGGAGCAAGTACCAGGGGGTGAACAAAAGGAAATGGAAGTAATGAGTATAGGCTGTTCTCTCAAACTTGGTGAAGGGGAGGACCAGGGCAAAAGAGGAAGTGAGAAGGATGCTTTTGCTTTAAGATGGGAGAGACTTGAACATGTTTTAATCTCTTTTTTTAGATTTTATTTATTTATTAGAGAGTGTGTGCATGCGTGAGCAGGGGGAGGGACAGAGGAAGAGGGAGAAGCAGACTCCCCACTGAGTAGGGAATCCGACACGGGGCTCTATCCCAGGACCCCAAGATCATGACCTGAGCTAAAGGCAGACACCTAACTGATTGAGCCCACCAGGCGCCCCAAACATGTTTTACTCTTAATAGAAATGACCCTGTAGAAATGGAGAAGTTGAAGATATAGAAGAGAGAAGGGATAACAAAGAATGATTCATCAGGAGGCAAGAAGAGTTGGGATTCAAAGCTAAGCAATGAGACTGGTCATAGGAGGCAGAGCAACTCCTCTGTTCATCATAGGAGGGAATGGGAGAGGATCATTGTGCATGCACTCTGGTTTAACATCTAGCCCTAGGAAGCCTCCTTTTCAACTGTTGTGGAGTTTCATTATTTTGCTTCTTCTCAGAACCCTAATGTACTTAACTGTTCCTTAGGAATTAGCATCTTCTCTCCTGTATTGTTTCATACCATTTCAAGCCATAGGCTTATCTTTGTCAACTAGATTGTAAACTTGAGAAAAAAAAACATGCGAGTTTATTCTCGCATCCTCCTCACATTTACCTGGCCTGGTGCTGAGTTTGTGTTTTTTTTTTTTTTAATAGGTGCTCAATAAAAAGTCATAAAGCTTCTTAGGTAAAAGGGACAACTCATCATTAGTGATCAGTACTGATCATTCATATAATGGCGCTTGGCCTTTTGTCATTGGATCATCAACCCCGATGCTTTCTGTAATGCCTAAAATATGCCTTATATTTCATAGGTATCAAGTAAAACTATGACTAATTGTAGTAATTTGGCTGATAAGGGGTAAGTACCTTTTGATTGGTGATTAGCTGACTATTTTTCTTTGCTTTTCCCAGGTACAACAGCTACAGGTCTTGTTGCTACAAGCCCATGGAGGCACCCTGCCTGGATCTATAAAGTAAGAGTCATAGATTAATTTTAAATGTACATTCTAGCAGAGGTCATTTCTCCTGATGGTTGTTTTCCCCTGATATACTCAAGTTTCTGGTAGCACTTGGTATCAAGGTAGAGATCTTGTCAAACCTGCCAGTTAGCTTTGAGGCAGCCTGATGTGATAGAAAGAACACAGGTTCTGGCCTCAGAAATTTATTAATTGGAATTCTACTGTAAGAAAGAGCTGTTTCTTCTGCCCTATTTATTTACTTATTTATATCCATATAGATACATGGGTATTTATTTTTTTCTATGCGTTAGCATCCAATATTGTCATTATTTGTCTCATTGCTCCAATTATTCCTGCCTTGTCCTGTAGGAGCTCCTGCAGGGTGGTTCTTATGTTCTTCAGTAATCCCTCCAGTTGTTGTTTTGTTTCGTTTTTTAAGATTTTTTTCATCCATTCTGGAGAGAAAGAGAAAGAGAGCATGGGTGGTAAGGGGTGCACAGGGGCAGAGGGAGAGAGAATCCTCAAGCAGACTCCCTGCCAAGCACAGAGACCCAGGTGGGGCTCGATCCCAGGACCCCGTGATCGTGACCCAAACCGAAATCCAGAGTCTGCCACTCGACCAGCTGAGCCAACTTGGCTTCCCCACCCTCTAGTTTTTAAGCATTTCCAGGAGATGTCCCATGCCCATCTTGTATTTTCCTTGCCCTGGTTCTAGAATCAACCATATCTCAGTCAGGCTCAATTAGGCTCAAGAGAGCCCTGATTTTTTAAATTGGAAAATATTGTTTGGAAAACCACTCTGGGTGCTAAGTGTGCTCATTGTTACTGGGATATCACTGAGGCTCTCTCAGCAGATAGAACTAGGAAATACCTCTATGTCTAGTAATGTACACATACACTCATATATATTTTTTTAAATCCATCTGTGTTTATATTAAAAGCATGATTTTACTGATACCTGTGATACCAGTCTAACACTACAGAGTTCATTTTAGCCTTCCTCCTCCCCTTATTTATAACTCTTTTTTCCAAGAGTGAGAAACCAGCTGTCATTATCTGCAGTCTATTTACTTACTTGTTCAGTTCCAATATACACACAAAGTAGTTTCAGAATTGCTGTGAGAAACACTTTTATGAACTAGATTATAGCATTTATGTACAGTTCGACTGTAGGCTTAGAGTATCCAGGCAAGATACTTATACCCACAGTTACTATTTGTATTCCATTTTAGGGTTCCCCCTACATCGTGGTTAGTTGTAACTGTTTGTTTATATTCCGGGTATGTGAAGGATATATGAAAAACTATGATGCCCTAAGAGTCCGAGTTATAAAAAAAATACTCAGCAGTGAAATGCAAATTAAAACCACAATGAAATATCACCATAAACCCATGAGGATCGCTAATATAAAAAAACTGAGGGGCATCTCAGTGGCTGAGTTGGTGAAGTGTCTGCCTTTGGCTCAAGGTCATGGGATTGAGCCCCATGTCTGGCTCCCTGCTCAGCGGGGAGTCTGCTTCTCACTCTGCCCCTCCCCCTGCTCATGCTCTCTCTCTGTCTCAAATAAAATCTTTTAAAAAACTGAATAACAAATGTTGGCAAGGATGTGGAAAAATTAGAAGCTTCATACGCGGGCGCCTGGGTGGCTCAGTGGGTTAAACCTCTGCCTTCGGCACAGGTCATGATCTCAGGGTCCTGAGATCAAGGCCCGCGTTGGGCTCTCTGCTCAGTGAGGAACCTGTTTCCTCCTCTCTCTGCCTGCCCCTCTGCCTACTTGTGATCTCTCTCTCTGTCAAATAAATAAATAAAATCTTTAAAAAAGAAGAAGAAGCAGCTTCATATGCTGCTGAAAGGATTGTAAAATGATATAACTGTTAGGGAAAACAGTATGGAAGTTCCTCAAAAAGTTAAAAATAGAACTACCACATGATCCAGCAATCCCACTTCTGGGTATAGAGCCAAAAGAATTGAAAGCGGGGTCTTAAAGAAATATCTGCACACCCATGTTCATAGCAATGCTATTCATACTATTCTTAATAGACGGGAAGTCAGAGCAACACAAAATGTCCATCAGTGGATGAATGGATAAAGCAAATATGCAAATATGGGTGTGTGTGTGTGTATGTGCATAGTGGAATATTATTCAGCCTTAAAAAGGTGAGAAATCCTATTACATGTTACAGCATGAGTGAAACTTGATATTATACTAAGTGAAATAATCCAATCACAAAAAAATACTGTATGATTCCACTCATATGAGATACTTAGAGTAGTCAAATTCATAGAAACAGAAAGTAGATTGGCAGTGACCCAGGGCTGGAGGGGAGAGGCAAAAAAAGGAGTTGTTTAATGGGTATAGGGTTTCAGTATTACAAGATAAAGGCTCTGGAGATCTGTTTTACAACAATGTAAATATACTTAACACTACTCAACTGTTCACTTAACAATGGATAAGACAGTAAGTTTTATATGTTGCTTTTAAAGATTCATTTATTTTAGAGAGAGCGAGAGCATGCGCCAGTTCAGGGAAGGGAGAGGGAGGGAGAAGAAGGGAGAAGGAAGGAATCTCAAGCAGACTGCCTGCTGAGCATGGAGCCTGATGAAGGGCTCGATCTCAGGACCCTGAGATCATAACCAGAGCTGAAACCAAGAGTCAGACACTTAATGGTTTGAGCCACCTTGGTGCCCCAGTTGCATAAGTTTTTACACAACTTTTTTAAAAAAGAAAAACCCGCAAAAGAGCTAGAGGCACATAGGCAATGGCCTATGTCCATATAGGTGAATGTAGAGAACAGAGAACTGCTTTTATGTAGAAATAAAAGCAATGGCAGGGTGGCTCAGTCGGTTAAGTGTCTGCCTTTGGCTTGGGTTGTGATCCCAGGGTCCTGGGATCGAGCCCCTCGTCAGGCTCCCTGCTCAGTGGGGAGACATCTTCTCCTTCTCCCTCTGCCATTATTCCCCCTGCTTGTGCTCTCTGGGTCTATCAAATAAATAAATAAATAATAAAATCTTTCAGAAAAATAAATACAAGCAGTGACAGAAAACTGAAAGAATACATTGGGGGCTGCAGCGGAAACAGGGAGTTGTTGAATGGGTATGAAGTTTCAGTTTTGCAAGATGAAAAAGTTCTGGAGATCCATTGCACAATAATGTAAATATACTTAAGTCTACTGAACTGTATGTACACTTAAGAAATGGTGAAGATGGTAAATTTCGTTACATGTTTTTTATTTACCCCCAATATTTTTTTTAAAAAAATATTCAGTGAAATGTCATTTCCTCTTTATCCCTGCTACCCTAGTCCTGTCACACCCTATTTCTACCACTTTTCTCCCTCCTCTTTATTTTTTTAATTTTATTTATTTATTTGAGAGAGAGCATGAGAGGGGAGAAGTCAGAGGGAGAAGCAGACTCACCACTGAGCGGGGAGCCTGATGTGGGACTCAATCTGGGACTCCAAGATCATGACCTGAGCCAAAGGCCGTTCCTTAACCAACTGAGCAACCCAGGCGCCCTCCCTTCTGTGTATTTAACCAGTCTCTTTAGTTTCTGGCATAGCCTTCCTGTATTTCTCCTGTACAAATGAGCATATACTTACATATTTTTTCATGTCCTCTGCTTATATGAATGGTAGTATACTACAGGTAGTCTTTGTGGCTTTCCTTTTCTCAGCATTTCTTGGAAATCATTTTTTTTAAGATTTTATTTATTTATTTGACAGAGAGAAATACAGCCAGAGAGGGAACACAAGCAGAGGGACTGAGAGAGGGAGAAGCAGGCTTCCCGCTGAGCAGGAAGCCTGATGTGGGGCTCGATCCCGGGTCTCCAGGATCATGACCTGAGCCGAAAGCAGTCACCCAACCAACTGAGCCACCCAGGTGCCCCTGGAAATCATTTCTTACCAGTTCATAGACATCTTCCTCACTCTTTTTTACAGCTACGTGGTACTCTTATTAGTATATATGTGCCAAATACATTAATTCAACTTTCCTTTGTATGGGCATTTAGGTTGTTTCCAGTATTTTGGACTTACAAACATACTGTAATGAATAACCTTGTGTTATTGAGTCTTCATATTATTACTGATTTATATTCAGGGTAGATGTCTAGAAATGGGATTGCTGAGACAAAACGTAAGTACGTGTGTGATTTTGTTAGATACTGCCATATTGCCATATTCCCCTCCAGAGGGGAGTATACCAGTTTGCATTCCCAACAGCAGTGTATGAGAACACTTGTTTCCCCTAGACCTTACCAGTGGATTGTGTTGTCATACTTTTTCAGTTCTCTGCCAATCTTGTAGATGAGACATCCTATCTCAGTGTGTTGTTTTAATTTTCATTTCTTTAATTATAAGTGGATTTGAGCATTTTTTCCCATATGTTTCAGGGCCACTTTTATCTCTTTCTGATGAACTATCTGTTTATATGTCCCATTTTTCTATCAGATTTTTTGATCATTTGGACCTTTTTGAAAAAATTGTGATAAATATGCATAAAATTAAATTCCCCATTTTAACCATTTTCAAGTATACAGTTCAGTGGCATTAAGTACATTCACGATATTGTACAGCCATCACCACCATCTGTCTATCATCTAAAACTTTTTTCATCCTGCAAAACTAAAAGTCTGTACCTGTTAAACAATAACACCCCCATTTGCCCTCTCCCTTCAGTCCTGGCAATCACCATAATACTTGTATTTAATTATTTTAAGCACCTTATGTGGGTGAAATCATGCAATATTTGTCCTTTTGTGACTGTCTTGTTTTACTTAGCATAATACCCTCGAGTTTCATCCATGTCATAGCATGTGTCAGAATTCTATTTCTTTTAAAGGCTGGATAATATCCCATTGCACGTATATACCACATGTGTGTCCATTTATCTGTCAGGGGGCACACAGTTTGCTTCCATCTTTTAGCTGTAGTGAATAATGCTGCCACGAATGCTTTCAGACCCTGCTTTCAATTCTTCTGGGTATAGACCCAGAGGTGGAATAGCTGGATCTTATAGTAATTCTACTTTTAATTTTTTAACTAGATTGCCATACTATTTTTCATAGTGACTACACCATTTTTGCATTCCTACCAGCAGTGCCCAAGGGTTCCAATCTCTTCAAATCCTTACCAAACACTTGCTATTTTCTGCTTTTTTATTGTTTTTAAGCTTTTATTTATTTATTATTTGAGAGAGGGCAACAGAGATAGCGAGAGAGAGCACAAGTGGGGAGGAGAGGGTGAAGCAGGCTCCCTGCTAAGCAAGGAGCCCAGTGCAGGGCTCTTTCCCAGGACCTGGGATCATGACCTGGGCCAAAGGCAGCAGCTTAACCAACTGAGCCACCCAGATGCCTCTCTGCTTTTTTAAAAAAAAAATAACAGCCACGTAATTCTGGCCCTTATTTTTTTTTAAAGATTTTTTTAAATTTATTTGACAGAGAGAAACACAGCCAGAGAGGGAACACAAGCAGGGGGAGTGAGAGAGGGAGAAGCAGGCTTCCCGCTGAGCAGGGAGCCCGATATGGGACTCGATCCCGGGTCTGCAGGATCATGACCCGAGCTGAAGGCAGTCGCCCAACCAACAGCCACCCAGGTGCCCCTCTGGCCCTTATTTTTAACAGTTCTTTATATATTCGTGATGTTAGTCCTTTGGCTATAGTGTGTGTTGCAAATATTTTCTCCTGTTTTTTTTCTCTTTTACTTTGTTTATGGTGCTTTTGTTACACAAAAATTTTTAATTTTTACATAGTAAAGTCTGTCAATTTTTTGTATTGCCTTCTGATTTTTTTAGCACCTCTATTGATAATGTAATTTACATACCATAAAAGCCACTCACTATAAGTATACAATTCAATGGTTTTCAGTAAATTTACAGAGTGGTACAATTACCACCACAAAGTCCAATTTTCTTTTTTTCTTTTTTTCCTTTTTTTTGTTACGTTCAGTTACCAATTTTAGAACATTTAGAATATTTCTGTTACCCAAAACCCATGAAGATCCTTCATGCCCATTTGCTGTTACTTCTATCCCTACTCCCACCCCCAGGCAACCAATAGTCTGCTTTCTGTCTCTGGATTTGCCCATTATGGACATTTTGTACACATGGAGTCATGCAGTATGTGGACTTTTTTGTCTGGCTTCTTTCACCTATAATGATATTTTTTTCCTTCTGACTTTTTCTTTTTACTGAAGCATAGTTGATATACAATGTTATATTAGTTTCAGGTTTACAACATTGTGATTGAACAAATCTGTAGATTACACAGTGCTCACCATGTTAAGTGTAGTCACCATCTGCCACCATACAAAGTTATTACTATATTGTTGACTGTATACCCTTTCCTGTACTTTTCATTCCCATGACATTTATTTTGTAACTGGAAGTTTGTGCCTCTTAATTCCCTTCACCTATTTCACTCATCCTCTTACCCCCCTCCACTCTGGCGACCACCAGTTTATTCTATGTATTTGTGGCTCTGTTTCTGCTTTCTGTTTGTTTTATTTTGTTTTGTTTTGTTTTTTAGATTCTCCACATATAAATGAAAGCAATGGTATTTGTCTTTGTCTGACTTATTTCACTTACCATTATGCCCTCTAGCTTCATCCATGTCATTGCAAATGGCAAGATTTCATTCTTTTTTTATGGCTGAGTAATAATTCCATTGTCTATGTAAACTATATCTCTTATTTTTTTAAGGCTAGCTGACATACAATATTATGTTAGTTTCGGGTGTACAACATAGTGATTCAACTTCTCTAAACATAAGCTATGCTCACCTCTCACCTATAACATTTTTGAGGTTCATCCATGTAATAGCAAGGAAAATTAATTTCAGATTATTTTCTATTGCTGAGTAGTATTCCATTGTCTGGATAACCCATGTTTTGTCTATCCATTGACTGAGGGACTTCTGAGTTGTTTCAACTTTTTGCTGTTACGGACATTTACTGGCAAATTTTTGTATGGACATATCTTTTTTGTCAGGCAGTTATCTAGAAGTAGAATTGTTAGATCGCACCTTTAACTTTTCAAGAAGCTGCCAGACTTTTCCAAAGTGACTCTGGTGCTTATATCCTCCTCACGCTTCTGTATTTTGATTCATAATTAGAATGCCTTTCCCTACACCAAGGGTAAGGAGGAATTTGCCCATGTTTCCTTCTAGAACTTTTGTTGGTTTTATTTTTTATATTTCATGTTTCCATTTGGAGTTTATTCTTATGCATATGTGAGCCTGTTTTCTTATAATATCCTTATTTTCAATAACTCTTATTCATTTATTATTATTTTTTATTTAATTTTATCACCCAGAGATGACCACCCTTCTCTTTGTAATTTTCTGTCTTTGGGTATTTAATCTTGGTTTCCTGATAATGTTTTAAGAATGTTGGGTAAAGAAATTGAGGAAAGCTGGGGTCTCTTAAAGACCTAATCTAGTTTAACCAGTTTATTTTTTTAAGACTTTATTTATCGGGGTGCCTGGGTAGCTCAGTTCTTAAGCATCTGCCTTCGGCTCAGGTCATGGTCCCAGAGTCCCAGGATCAAGTTCCCCATCGGGCCCCCTGCTTGGCGAGAAGCCTGCTTCTCCCTCTCTCACTCCTCCTGCTTGTGTTCCCTCTCTAACTGTGTTTCTCTCTGTCAAATAAATAAATAAAACCTTTAGGGGAAAAAAAAGACTTTATTTACTGAGAGAAATAGAGGGAGCACAAGCAGGGGGAGGGGCAAAGGGAAAGGGAAAGAAGAATCTCCAGCAGACTCCCCACTGAGCACAAAGCCCAATGCAGGGCTCGATTTCACAACTCTGAGATCATGACCCGAGCTAAAATCAAGAGTGGACACTTAAAATGACTGAGCCCCCCAGGTGCCCCTAGTTTAACCAGTTTAGAAGCAACTGACCCATCTTCCTTTCCTTTCAGTTTAGCACAGACCTGTTTTATGTAAGACAAGACGAATAAACACAAGCTGCTTAAAGTTTCTTTAAAGGGGGCCAAATTCTATATCCATTGTCCTTTGCTACTGGAAGAGTGTCTTATGTAAGACAAGACAAGACAGACTTCCAGCCACCAAGAATATACTACAGGATATAGTTTCAGCTACACAAGGAATAGATTCTAAGAAACAGTTGATGAATCGAACAGTGAACTCAGCTGTTCAGCATTTTACAGAGAAATAAAGATGGTACTTCTTTTCTCAAAAATGTTTATTTTAGGAGACATTTCAGGGCACTTGGGTGGTTCAGTCAGTTAAGCATCTGCCTTCGGCTCAGGTCATGATCCCAGGGTCCTGAGATCAAGTCCCACATTGGGCTCCCTGCTCAGTGGGGAGCCTACTTCTCCCTCTCCCTCTGCCCCTCCCCTCTGCTCATGCTCTCTCACTCTCTCTCAAATAAAAAAAAGAAAAATCTCATAAAGGCCTTTTACAAAATGTACAATTCATATAAATGGATTTTTTTCACTTTTGTCCTAAGATCATTTTCTTTTCTTTTTGAATGTATGTCATGGAAGCTTTTGCATTGATTTTCTGTGAGTGTTTATCAATTTGCACATGCTCAGCTAACTTGAATTCCAAGCATTGAGCATTAAATAGCCTGCAGAAGAGGAAACACTGGTTTACCATTGTATTCCCCCCCATTTAGAGAAATCTTGGAAATTTTTAGGAGAAAAAACTATTGAGTTCAAAGTATCATTACTTTGGCTCTTGTCCACTTGCATAAATGGTGCATGGAAGTTTTCAGCTTAATAACAATAAAAAAATTCAGAACAATCTAAAATAACACTAAATTTGCCAATAGTTTATCTTTATAATCCACATTTTAACTGAACATTATTTAATACGAGTCTTAAATTCTCGGGGTGCTGCGTGGCTCAGTCAGATGAGTATTCAGCTCAATGTTCTATGACCCCACGTAGGCTCCACACTCAGCCCCCTGCTTGTGCACTCGCATACACGCTCCCTCTATTGCTCTAAAAATTTGAAGAGTGTTAGTAAATTCTCGGTAGTATAACATTAGCCCTTATGGTGTGGCCTTGCTATTAACTTGGTGATAAAGAGCATGCTAAGATTTTCTGTTAAGAATTCCTGGAGGTCTTAAGCTGGGTGAGAGGACATCTATTCCTGAAATCCTTTTTGATCCTTTATTGAGATTGAGAACAGCTGTTCCCTGTCCTTTTTTCCTCTTTATTATAGCCTTGACAACTATGCATTTTTCCCTTCCATCTTCTTCAGATCCAAATCTTCATATTTCCTCTGATCTTTTTCACCAGTACTATTTTCCAGTCTTTTGAACAATGAATCCCAGCGGATTACAAAAACAAAACAAAACAGAAAAAAAACTGTCCATCTTGTTGGTCTTTTCCATTAGTCTGGAACTGATACCAAGTAATCTGCATCAGTTCCAAAGATTCTTATCTATATGTATTTCTTCAAGCTGTTTCTGTTCCTCCCTTCCACTCCTACTTGATATGGACACCATTGTTGCCACCACCCACTCAAAGCAATTTAAAATTGATAGACAAATGAACAAGAGGTTTCAAGCAAGGCAGGCATTTAGAAGGGAACATTTATGGAAAATTATGAAATGTGCTGTCAGTGGCCACTGGTCATTATATCAACTTTCTGACTTCTTAAGTGCTATTTCTCTAAACTTCAGTAAATAGGTAGTTAACTTATATCGATGAAGTTAAATTTCAACCCTGAGCAGTGTCAACTTCTACCTCTTCCTTACCTCTTCCTTCCTTGCTTCCCTAATCTTTAATGAGGGATCGAGAGGGAGTTTCAGCTACACAAGGAGTGGGAAGAGGAGGGAGACAACATGTGTCTTAGCTACAGTTAGTCTTCACTTCTTTTTTTGGTTTGTTTTTTATTTAAATTCAATTAACATGCAGTATATCACCCAGTTACCCCATCCTTCCCATCCCCCTCCCCTCCAGCAGCCCTGTTTGTTTCCTATGATTAAGTCTCTTATGGTTTGTCTCTCTCTGATTTCGTCTTGTTTTATTTTTCCCTCCCTTCCCCTATGTTCTTCTGTTTTGTTTCTTAATTTCCACATATGAATGAGATTATATGGTAATTGTCTTTCTCTGATTTACTTATTTTGCTTAGCCTACACTTCTAAACTACATGACACAAACAGAAAAATCTTAAACCAAGAGCCAAGGGTAGAGGTTAGTCATTTTTGTTGCAACCATGGCTGGCTCTGAATTATTACTTTCCTGCAGACCACTACTTCAAAGTATTTCATGCATATGTTTCTTCTTCGTTCAATATATGACCTGAAATGGAAGGATAGATTGGAATGGACACGCTTTTTTCCAGACTTTGGGGCCCCCCACACCTAAAAGGTCTCTGGGATATATTTTTATCCACCTTTGATATTGGTGTGATTAACAGATCTGTTAATACATTACTTTCTTTGTTTTAGTGTGGAACCATCAGAAAGTCTACAGTCCCTGATGGAGAAGAATCAGTCCCTCGTGGAAGAGAATGAAAAACTAAGTCGTGGTCTGAGCGAGGCGGCTGGTCAGACAGCCCAGATGTTGGAGAGGATCATTTTGGTGAGGACCCATGACTAAGCCACTAGCAATCTAGATGTCCACTAGCTTTGGTTTCTGAAATATTTAACAGGCTTCTCATTTTGAGAGACAAGTTACGTGGAAAGAAATGGATTAATATTACCATATCTTCCATGCAGCCCCTTTAGGGTAGACACATGGGCTTATGATCAAACATACAGAAAAGTTGAAAGAATCATATACATCCTGTTTATCCACCACAGAGAATCCACATGAATCTGATTTTAAAGTAGATTTGTTCTAAAACACCAGAGAGGAAAGAACCAGATCCTTCTGTCACCTAAAGCCCCCATCCATAAGATTTTCAGTCTTCTCTACCTCCCTTCCCCTAACGTTGTCACATTTCGTACTCTGTCCTAACAGCTGCCATGGTGAGATAGAACAGCTGGGAAATTAATGTTAATTCCTTTCACATACGGTTAATTTCCAAATAGTGGATCACTACATAACTGATTACTCCGGTTCTGTATCCTACTACCTGTCTGACAGTAACCTGTATCGGTGCGTGCTGGCTCTGCCACTAACATTTTTCTACTAGCCTAAATACAACTCAGTGTTTAATAGCACAACTATTGCCAAAAGTGAAAATGAATTTCCACCAAAATGTAACTGAACATCTATAATTTATACACCTTCACACATCTGTGTGCTTGCCAGTCAAGGTGGCGTAAGCTGCTTAAAGATTCTTTAAAGGGGGCCAAATTCTATATCCATTGTCCATTGCTATTGAAAGGGTGAAAGTGGGAACTGGAGGGTTTTTATATACGGTTTTCTGTCTCTGGTGCTGCATTCTGTGCTTTTGAAGCAGCTCTAGAAGCTGTGTTTAACACATCTGTGAGTGTGGCCGATATAACAGACGGTACCTGTTACTCTGGCCACATACCCCTCTGAACTTGATACAGTTGCTGTAATGGCTGCAGGAAGGCTTATTGCTTAATGTCCTGTTAGGCTGTCATAACAAGCACAACACTGTAGTCCTCTATAAACCGTCCTTCCTAAATCTGTCCCAGCATCTTGCATGTTACAGATACTATGATTGAGATAAAATGGAAAATATCAATCACCCTTCCCAAAATGTTTCTCCCTCTGCCATTTCTTCTCTGCCATATTCTTGTGCCTCACCCTTTTTCTTGCTTTCTCTTACTAAAACCAGCCTACCATATCAGATAGTATAACTTGAAGAAAAAAAAAAAACCTCAGCTCATATTCAGTGTGAGGCCCTTTTGTGTTTTCAATGCCCTTATGCTGGGGCTAGGGAACAGTATAGTGTAGGAGGCAGTTTAAAGTAAGTGGGTTTTTCGCAAACAGCAGGGAGTAGCATGCCAGGAAGTATTGCTTTTCCCCAAGTTGCAAAGTTCTATATGGAATTAAGGCTTCACACTCCACACCAGAGTCTGAGTGAGCTTCATGGCAAGCATAAGACCCAGCTGCTTGAATGCTATTTTCAGTAGCTCATGTTGACTAGAGGGCTAATTTCCATGACTCTATTTTAAAAAAAAAGTCATTTCTCACTAAATCACCAAAGCCCACTGAATCCTCGATTACAGCAAAGGAGGCAGCCGCTCTACCTAGGTTTTAATGCATAGGAGTAGGAGAGAGGGTACAATTAGATGGGGCTGTCAGGCATCACATCACTGATCATCTCCTGGGTCTCTGTTGCAGACAGAACAAGTGAATGAAAAGATGAATGCCAAGCTGGAGGAACTCAGGCAGCATGCAGCGTAAGTTTCATACCAAATGTCTGTTAGTGACCTGTAATCTTAGTATATGATCATCGATCCTCTGGTCTTTGCAGTATGATTAACCTTTGGGTTCCTTTGTTTGAACTGTCAGCCTCAAAGTGGATCTGCAGAAGTTAGTGGAAACTTTGGAAGACCAGGAATTAAAAGAAAATGTGGAGATAATTCGTAACCTGCAGCACGTGATTACCCAGCTATCGGTAAGCCAAGGAGAGGGGCAGTGTAGATAGACATACTGCTTTTGTTTGTTTCACTTGCTGCATACACACATGTCTAACTCTGTGCCTTTTGCCAAAAAAAAACTAGATTGTGAGCTATTTGAGGATCACTGGATATGATCGGAATATTGAATTCATTAAATCAAAACACTCATAGGTTACATATGCAATGGCACATTCAGACTTCAGTATTCTAATCAACGCTGGACGCAGCAACAGAGCAGTGGCAGAATTGCCCAGAGCACGGGCGGCAGTCATTGACTTGCTGTCCCTTCAGGGTAGGCTAACTTAACAAGAGGCCTGGCGCTACACCTCAATTTTAAACATGCTGGGTTCTGACAGATAACTTAGAGCAACAAGGGAATAACGTAACTAGTAATAAATTAGTTTGAACGATCATTCTGTAAGTTCCCATTTTTATATATTTTTAAAACTACAATAGTAGTATGGGGCAAGGGTAGGCGGCGGGTATTTCTTGTTTTTCCCAGAAGAAAAATTCTTACAGTCCTACTACCCTAAAGACCTTTATCTTTGGTGTTCCTTCTCTAGTTTAGCCCTTATGCATATATACTTTTTTTAAAAATCGAAATCAGGGATGCCTGGGTGGCTCAATCGTTAAGCGTCTGCCTTCAGCTCAGGTCATGGTCCTAGAGTCCTGGGATCGAGCTCCACATGGTGCTCCCTGCTCGGCGGGAAGCCTGCTTCTCCCTCTCTCACTCCTGCTACTTGTGTTCCCTCTCTAGCTGTGTTTCTCTCTGTCAAATAAATAAAATATTAAAAAATAAAGTTGAAATCATATTACGTCAAGAGACCATGGTTGGTTAAGGGGTTATGGCTGGTTTTGTTCCATCCCTCTTGTTTATCATTCTGAACCCATGACATATTCATAAATAACTGGTAATAATTTCTAGCTTGGGCAGAGGCTTTAACTTTACCAGAACAGTGATTTCTCCATCTCAGCACTTGTACAGTGTTTTCTAGATTTGTCAAAACAGTATCACAGAATCATCTACACCTGTATTTTACTCTGAAAGAGTCAATTTAAAAAATACCATACATTCTTGTGGAAGGAAGGGTTAGGATGAATTCCAGTAAATTAAATGAGTAAATTCCCCAAAAGACTAGAGGGCAGTGTTTTAGAACAAATAGTATTGTACAAAACTGTCCCGAGCAGTGTGAGATGACAACTCATTTGTCCACCACACAGACCACAGCAGTTGAGAACCTAGGGTCCAGAGTCAGACAGACCGTGGTTAGAAGCCAGTTCTGCCACTTACTAGCTGTGTGGCCTTGCTAAGTACAGTATTAATATCAAAAGAAAATAGTTTAAATGGCTCCAAAAGAGGCTAAAGGCATTATTCAGCCGAGGCACTCAGGGAGTTCCTGAACTCCAGGTGAGTCCTTGGGTCAAAGCAGGATTGGAGTTTTATAAGGTGAGAAGGGAGGACGGTGTGTCCTTGTGATTTGGCTCATGTAGCAGTTCTGTGCTTAATTGCCACAAAACTTTTGGTTGGAGGCTGTTCCAGTTTTCATGCCTTTTGCTTAAATTAAGAACAATGGTGCAACCCCATCCTGCTAACTGTCCAATTATTTTCAAGGGTCATTCTTAAAAGCCTTGTAGTTTGTTCAATGGTTAAGGTTCACAAGTGGGAGAGGTGGCAAAGAAGGGGGAAAGGAGGTAAGAAAAACTAAGAACCCTCTCTTTCTGTTTTAACCCTCTTACATCAGCAATATGAGCAAAGGGTGATTAACTGCCTAGAAAATTCAGGAAGTCAGTACAGGAGAAATTGGGCTCTAAAACTTGAATAGAAGTTTGTCACACAAGGAGGAAAAGACAGTCTATATAGAGAAAAAGGTATATGCCAAAGTAAAAAGGGATGAAAGCTTAGAACATAATAAGGACTTCATTGTGGCTAAATTATAGAGTGCACGCCAGAGAATGGCTATCACAAGGTGAAATTTCACCATCAATAATTCCACGTAAATAGAGCTGAAACATCTGATGTCTGAACACCTTGCGTGAGCTGCCTCAGAATTAAGATAATCTAGGCTGTGGGACCGTACTGGAGCTGAAGCTTAAATGATCACCAGAGAGTGACCCAGGACACCGTTGTTCATCGCCACCACACCCATCTTAGAGGATTTCCCACCACCTCATTTCTGGGGCTTCGAGTCACATGGGAAGGATGAAGGAAACCCATGGAAACCAGTTGTTAACAGAAGCGAAGGCATATCCGCAGTGAGGATCTGGTGATATGATTGGTGCTTGGTGTGCCTCTAGAGGAAGTCGCTAGTGGTGGCTGACTCACAGGGACTCTGTAAAATCGTTGAATCTGCCATGAAAATTCCCTTGGCGCCTGAAGTGAGAAGGTACCAAAGATTGCCACAACGTGATAAAGCCCCTGGCATCCCTCCACTGTCACAGTCAGGCAGAGTAAACCCCTTTGCCCAGGGCTCCTGCTTGACTCTTGAATCAGAGTTCTTGGTGTCTATTGTTTGGGGACCCTCCCAGCTACATATTTTTTTTGGAAATACACAATAGTGCATCCTGTGGATTTTATTAAGACTCACTACAGTGAGAGCAAAATGTTTCAAATGTAAGTGCTTGTGCCCTTCGTTCTGGATTAAAACTATTTTTATTTTAAGTGACGGGTGAACACCCCTTTTTCAGTGATGAAGGCAACCATTGTTCCTGGATCTTCCTCCTGGGGCTTTAAGCATTAAACTGTACCACTTCTTCCTTTAAAACACAATTCAAACAAACCTCCTTGCTGCAGTCACCTGTGAGGAAATTCATGCAGTCTTTTCAGTTCCCACAAAATCAAATTTTGTTTTCGCTGTTTTTATCCCCTGCTCTAAGACCGGTTCCATAAAAAAACATTTTGCATGCCCAGTAATGGTATTGCCCACAGCCTCCAAGCGTGAACTTCATATTGGAGGGTATTGCTGGTCAATATAATATAGCTCAGTGTACCCTAGCTTTGTTTCCCTGACCATTGCCTTCAGCAAATCGTGTATTTTTACCTTACAAGAGGTTCTCCATTGCAGCCTTAGAATGGGGTGGGTGCTGTTAGATTGAAATAAATCCTATTGTTATATATTTATATTTAGGATTATGAAGGCAGAATCCTACCATGTTCATGTAGAACATGTTACCAAAGCTTAAACTTCGCATTATAAAATTTTACTGGGCCACAGACCAAAAGGTAAACCCACAGTAACATGTCTTCTGCAAAGATGAACCCATCTACTTTGATCCTGACCCTCTGGAGGGTACTAGAAAAAAGTCTCCAAAAGCCAGCGTTACAGGCTTTACTAATCTAAGATAAGTCTATAAGTAGGCCATTTTACTGAAACTGAAAATACGGGAGGGAAGAAGGGATAACCGTTAACCTATAGGATATCGAAGTGCTGTTTTTCAAGAAGGATCTCATGTCTGGCCCTCAGAGAATCACGAGTATTGTAATGATAACAAGGATGTGGGAACACTCCAGCTTCCTCTGAATTTCCTTTTGAGTCTCACTGATTGGGAATTCTGGGCAAGGGAAGTGCTTTACAAATAGCACATACCAAGGGCCTCTTTACTTCTCGCCTTGAAGGTACTGAGATTCAAGTTTCAACAAATATGTAATGTTTCACTGGACTGATGCAGACACTCTGTGTGCTAACCCCAAATTCTTTCTTTGCTATTGAGCCAATAGCTCTTTCACCTATGACCTCTTTAATCATGCAACTTCCTGGAAAGAATCCTTTCTTCCCAGGGCTTGCAGAATCACTTAAACAGAAGTGGTAATCCATATGGTCCAATGCCAAATAAAGCCTGAGTTCCAGTGGGGAGAACAGAGCTTGCTCATATAATAGTCTATAAACAAATTAGTCCTAATACATGGTTTTAGGTTCCCCTTTTAGATGGTGGTTGTTCCAGTGCCCAAAAGAGGAATAGCCCTTCTCTGGAAGGGTATCAGTGCTTACCCTTTGCCTTCAGGTAACCACTACCTGGAATAACTGTGTATGATTGATTGGTTCTTATGTATATGAGGGAGAGAAGCTGCAGGATAGTTGTCTGACTTCATAAGCACATCTTTCTGGGGTGTCTAACTATGGAATGTATCTCCTAGAGTAGGCTCTTGCTACCTTGACTGAGTGTAGAAACAAAATAACAAAATAACCTTTCGTTCTATTCACTTTTCTACCACACTGCCTTTATTTGACTTGTCTATCTTTAGGGTGGTATCTCCAGGAGAACTGGCTAGACCCATATATCATAGAGGTAGACTTGGTGGTAAACACATAAAGAAAGAGCAGTCTATAAAACGAGTTAAACTTTGGCCTATGAGAACAGCTAATGTTTCACTCTGGCCCATTGATCTCTGACAGAGCAGGAGAGGTTCAATAAATATGTCAATTGCCACATGAGCCTTTTTTTTTTTTATGAAGAGTACACGATCGACTGCATAACGAGGAGAGACTTTTTTTTAAGATTTTATTTATTTTGGGCGCCTGGGTGGCTCAGTTGGTCAAGTGACTGCTTTCGTCTCAGGTCATGATCCTGGAGACCCGGAATCGAGTCCCACACCGGGCTCCCTGCTCGGCAGGAAGCCTGCTTCTCCCTCTCTCAGTCCCCCTGCTTGTGTTCCCTCTCTCACTATGTTTCTCTCTGTCAAATAAATAAATAAAATCTTTTAAAAAATCTTTATTTATTTGAGATAGAACAAGAGTGAGAGAGAGAGCACAAGCAGGAGGAGCAGCAGGCAGAGGGAGAAGTAGACTCCCTGCCGAGCAGGGAGCCTGATATGGGGCTCAGTCCCAGGACTCCAGGATCTTGACCTGAGCCAAAGGTAGACACTTAACCAACTGAGCCACCAGGTGCCCCAAGGATAGACTCTTAAGAGGTGGGAAATGGAAATCTGTGGTTTGGGGTGCATGTGTACCATAAAATGGGTCCAGCACCTTAAACAGTCTCTATATACACTTGAAGAAAAATTGAATAGGCAATACAAAATCCACTAGTAAGCTTCACTTCAGAGTCTCTTCCTAAACTGAAACATCACTTGTCATTGCAGGACGAAACCGTTGCTTGTGTGGCTGCAGCCATTGATATTACAGTGGAACCAGAAGCTGTAAGTAATTGGCTTTGTGTAGAACTAGGAGCTTTAATTGTGCCATTTCCTGTAATTTATCACTCAGCTGAGGAAGAGCATCCTCATTGCTACCATCCTCCATAGAATACCTTGGAAATCCAGAAATCTTGAGTGTGAATGTCGGCTTTGGAAAACCTCTAAATTGGACAGGCTCCAACTCTTATAGTGTAACTTAGCGTAACCGGTAATGGATGGCAGGACATCTCAGGGATGTCATTTTCCTTGTTGGCAATCTGGCTTACGATTCCTTGTTGGATGGCTAATATTCAGCATCTGCTGTCTAGCAAGTTAGAATGAGGAAAGGAACAAATCAGGAAATTCTGGCAAAGTAAAAAATGCATCAGAGAAGACGTGGAAGAGATTTTTTTTCTCACCCTACTTTTTCTATGGATGGGATGGTTAGGAGCTAAAAGAATCAAGAATATATGGAGTGTTCAAGTTGCAAGAATAGATAAAAATGTATTAGATGTTGGCTAAAGGTTATAGAGTAAAAAAGAATGGAAGGTCAGACAGTGGTTTGCTTGAGACATCTTTTCCCCCCTTAAACAAACATGTATCGGCATTTTTCATATTCTGAAGGAAGGAAGGAGATAAATCAGGTGCCAGAGGCAAGTACTGTGAGAGTAAAACGAAGCCTCTTCTCCATTGCCACCATTCCTGAAGTGCCATTTCCAGAACTCTTTCTCCTGTAAAGAGCCCTTAGAATGAGGTAAAAGCTAGGAAATGTTAGCCTGATCCATAAAAGAAAGAGCAAGAAACTTAGTTTACTCTAGAAGAGTCAGTTAAAGGATATAAGAAATAAGGTGCTGTGAGAGCAGGGAAATAGGTTAGGCTTGATTCATCTTATATGTTTAATGTAAATGTACGAGAAGTCGTATTTTCAAAAGATCACAGGTACTAGTAATGGAGAAATGTCTGTGAGACCTGATAAAGGAACTTTATCAGACCTAAGGAACTTCAATGGCTTGTTTCTCTTACAAATCATTATCCTGATCTTTTCCAGCAAGTGGAAACCAGTCCAGAGACCAGTAGGTCTTCTGATGCTTTCACTACTCAGCATGCTCTACGTCAAGCTCAGATGTCTAAGGAGCTGGTTGAGTTGAATAAAGCCCTTGCACTGAAAGAGGCCCTCGCCAGAAAGATGACTCAGAATGACAGCCAACTACAGCCCATTCATTTCCAGTACCAGGTAAAATATTTACTAGAGCAGCATTTGTTCATGTCTACCATCTCTCTTTAATTGTATAGGAAGAGAACAGGCACACTGTTTGTGGTAAAGATGAGAAAACATAATGAGCATTGCACAGTTGGTTTCCAAAAAAGGATATATTCAGGATAGGGAACCTGCAATTTGTTTCGTTTAACCTAATACCTTACCTATGCAATAGGTATTTTAATAAATAGTTTGAGGGGCGCCTGGGTGGCTCAGTTGGTTAAGCAACTGCCTTCAGCTCAGGTCTGAGCCGGGATTGAGCCCCGCATCGGGCTCCCTGCTCGGCAGGACGCCTGCTTCTCCCTCTCTCACTCCCCCTGCTTGTGTTCCCTCTCTGGCTGTGTTTCTCTCTGTCAAATACATAAATAAAATCTTAAAAAAAAAAGAAATAGTTTGATAACGTGATAATAAATGTGGTCCCTACTTGTGGAGAAATTCTGTTCTAATAACTATGTTGAGATTCTAAGAAAGATCTCTTAGTAGATGGCCTTGGTTATAATGTGAATTAGGAGGAGACTTACAATGGATATCACTTGACTTGGCAAATGGCTCAACTGTTTTTCCTAGTGGTAGTTCTAACTGGCCCTTGCTAATTAATAATCAAGTCTTCACTGAAAGACAAGTCCTTGGCTTTCAGGTTATTCCACAGAATTACCCTTGCTTCAGACCTTGTTTTCCACTGTAGCTCAGTGTCTCCCGTCCACCAAGTGGTGTTACCAGCACTGGTAGAGGAAAAAGTGGATTGTTTCCTCATCCAGCTGTATCCTAACACCCTCAGGTCCTATATGCTGGTATCAAGAAATCCTGATAGTATTTATGCGTTCCTACCAGCTCCCCTAAATTTCAAAAATAAAAACAAGAGAAGTGTTTCTCCTAAATAATTTTCAACACTTTTTTTTCCTTAGGGTAGAGAATTCCCCTCGAGTATTCCAAAATAATAACTGAGTTGCCATTAGAGGTTTTATTTCCTTTTTGTTATTATAGTTTTGTTTAACATTTTTTAAACTTAATTTTTATTTATGTCAGATGCATATATATCATTTGTAAAAGCCAAGCAGTACAATAATCAGAAAAATAAAAGTATTTCCTGCCTTAACTACCTTCTCCCCTGTTCCCTAGCTGTTCCTTCTGACACTTAACCTTATTTTTATAAATAAGAGTTGGTGGTATAATACGTTAATTTAAAAAAATTAGACATTATCACAAATCAAAGCCACAATGAGATATCACCTCACACCTGTCAGAAGGACTGAAAGAAAAGTGATCAAGAAAACAAGTGTTGGCGAGGATGTGGGGAAAAGGGGAACCTCGTGCACTGTTCATGGGACTGCAAACTGGTATAACCACTGTGGAGAACAGTATAAAGATTCCTCAAAAGATTAAAAATAGAATTACTTTAGGGTGGCCTTTGTGGCATAGTTGGTTAAGCGCTGACTCTTGGTTTTGGCTTAGGTCATGATCTCAGGGTCCTGGGATCAAGCCCCACATTGGGCTCCCTGCTCAGTGGAGAGCCTGCTTCTCCCTCTCCCTCTGCCTGCCGCTCCCCCTGCTTATAGTGTCTCTCTCTCATTCCCTGTCAAGTAAATAAATAAAATCTTTTAAAAAAAAGAGGAAACAAATTCTTACTGTAAACAGTACCTTTTCATCACATGTAAATCACTCTTTCTAAGAAATAAAGGTAATTTCTTGTTCTAAGTACTCTTTTTTTTATCACTGGAGAATTTCTGTAGAAAAATTTGAGGAGATATATGCTCTGATTAAGGAAGATTGCCATGAGTTCTAATAACCCAGGACTCAACTTCCTTTGTGGAATCAGACAGTTTTGACTAAATGTGGCATATCTAATGAAAAGATACGGTTTCTCACCCATCTAGTTGGTAAAGATTTTGAAGTGTTGTAATATGAAATGTTGTTAAGGGTGTAGGGCCATGAGTACTCTCCTACTTAGCTGGCAAGAGTATAAATTGGACTATCCACTTTAGAGGAAAATTTAGCAGCAGTTTCTATTAAAATTAAAAGTGTGTACCCCCATTACTCTGTAATTCCACTTGTTCTTACCCTAGAAAAACCTTGCACATGTGCCTAGAAGGCATGCACAAGAATATTTCATTATGGCAAAAACATGAGTTAAATCTATATGCAATGATAAAAATAAATCTCTGAGACCAGGAAAAAGCAAGTTACAGAATAACATACATACAGTGTAATTCTACTTATCTCTAACACATTTCAATAGGTACACACTCAACAAATATGCACATGTATGTGTATGTATGTATTATTTTTGTATCTACATAAATATTCTAGACATTTGCCACAATGTACTTATGTTTTATTAGCTATATATAAAGACTTATATATATATATATATACATATATATACACATATACATATATAAATATATATAGTAAGGTCTTTATGTATATCTGTGAATGTCTAAAAAAAATGTCAGGAAGATCTGGACTGGGTTGATAACTGTGATGAGTTCTGGATAGGGGACTGGAATTTTGGAAGAGTAGGGCAACAGAGGGTACTTGCCCTTTATATGTATTATTTGGATTATTTTTTACCAGTGTTTTCATGTGTTACTTCCCTAAGTATACATACACACACACATACACGTACATTATTGCTCATTTAAATATACAAGGTAACTATAAAACAATGAGATCGATTTTCATTGGGTACTAGCATGGCTCAGGAGATTTTATGGAAAACAGCTCTTACTTATTTAGAAAGCTTCTCTGATACAGCCCCACCTAACCTGCCTCTTTGTGTCATTTCAATACTGGTCTAAGAGCTGCATATAATCTTGGCTACCAACCACTCATTCGGCCATTTTCCTTTAATGTTTTGGTTATGAGAACAGAAAAGAATCTATTGGGTTTTCCTAATCTTGGAAACTGCTAAAATTCAGTTTCTAGAATTCATTTCCTAAATGAATGCAGAACTGCAGTTAGTATTAAATATATATGTTTGAAAGTTCTGAATATAAGGATGTTTGTGCAGCCCTTTACTAGTTACAAAATGTCATAGCTTTTTTGTCTTATTTGATCTTCCCAACAGCCTTGTGAGGTCAGTGGTGGTGATAATTGTTTACACAGAGAAACTCTTGAGGGTCCCCAAGAACATGCCCAGGTTTGACAATTTGCCAGGATGACTCAAAGGACTTGGCATATAGTCATACAGCTATGAGTTATTACAGTGGAAGAATACAGCACAGAATCAGCAAAGAGAAAGACACACAGGGCAAAGTCTGAAGGAAGCCAGATGCAAGCTTCTAAGAGTCTTCTCCCTTGTGGAGTCACACAATATGTATTATTTAATTCCTCTAGCAATGGGTTGTGACAACACGAGTGAAATGTCATCTATCTGGGAAGCTCCCTGGAGTCTAGGAGTCCAGGGATTTTTTTAAAGTTTTGTTTTAATTCCAGTTAGTTAACATACAGTATAATATTAGTTTCAGGTATACAATAAAATGATTCAATACTTCCATATGTCACCTCATCCCAGCAAGTGCAGTCCTTAATCTCTGTTACTCATTTCACCCATCCCACCACTCACCTCCCCTCTGGGGTAACCATCAGTTTGTTCTCTATGGTTAGGAGTCTCTTGCTTGACATAATGAGTCACACTTATCAAAAGCATGGAAACCCTACCCAGACCCAAGTTCATACACCTGAGCCAAGGGCCAGTCTTGCAAGCTGCCCTTTTTTAAGAACAGCAATCTTGGGCCTGCTATATTAACTCTTTTTCTGCATAGAAAGTAAGGCTAAAGAGAGATGAAATGACTTCCCTAAAGATATTTAGATATTAAGTGCTGAACTCAAGGTTCAAACCCAGGCTTTTGGATTCCAAGTTTATATTTTTCCCACTACATGACTTTAATCTCCTTAAATCAAGTACAGATGTTTTTTTAGTGTGGGATTGAAGTGGTAAAATTGAATACATAGTTCCTTAAGAGGTAGAATGTTGAAGTGATTTTCTTTATTTTAAGAGAGTTTCTTCCCATGCCTTTAATGCTTTCTCTCTGACCTAAAACATTTCTACATTTCTAGGATAACATAAAAAATCTAGAATTGGAAGTCATCAGTCTGCAAAAGGAAAAAGAAGAATTGGTTCTTGAACTTCAGACAACAAAGAAGGATGTCAACCAAGCCAAGTGAGAATACAACCAATAAGTATTATGTTCCCTGCTAAGTGTGAGAAGTTATAAAGGAAATAGAGAAGTTACAGGGCCATTTCCTGCCCCCACAGGATGTACACCTAGTTGTGGAGAGGAGATCTAAACAAAAGCAAAGTTAATCGAATTTTTAAACAGTACCTTATGATATCTGTAAAAGAATGTCGGAGCAGCATGTGATTAGTAGCTAGATAAATTTCCTAGGCAGTAATTGCTTCAAGCGTTCAGAGTCGGGAGACACCAGTTTAGCCCAGCATGATCAAGAAAGGCTTTATGAGAAGTTAACATCTGAGCTGGATTTTGAAAGATTATCAGACCTACCAGACAGCTACAGTTTCTTTGTCTCTGCACTGATGGCCAATTAGCTTGTCAATAGAATTAATGTCCAGGCTAGTAAATGAAAGAACGATCTAGCCATCCTTTAGTCAGTTAAGAATAAAATCAAGGAGTACAAAGGTGGCTCAGTTGGTTAAGCGACTGCCTTCAACTCAGGTCATGCTCCCAGGGTCCTGGGATCCAGCCCCATTTCTGGCTCCTTGCTCAGCAGAGAGCCTGCTTCTCCATCTGCCTCTACCTGTTACTCCACCTGCTTGTGCTCTCACTCACTCTCTGTCAAATAAACAGATAAAAATTCTTTAAAAAAAAAAAAAGGAGTAAAGTTAAGACAGGATGCCCCGGGTAGCTCAGTTGGTTAAACGTCAGACTCCTGATCTCAGCTCAGGTCTAGATCTCTATTATATCTCTGTTGAGCCTAAAGTTCATGTTCCTAAATATTATGCTGAATGTTTGCTTTCTATCTCAGACTAGTGTAATACCATTAGAATTATTCCTTTACAGCTAAACTAAAGAGAAATATCCTCAAAGAACCATCGTTATAACATAGTGGGGAGGAAGCGATGTATTGAGTAAATTGCATTGTTATATGTTCAAAAAATTGGTGGTTTTACTCTTTGTATTGAGCTCCCATTATTGAGACTGTTTGGTTGTTTGGGTGGTTATTCTTTATTTAAAGATGGCTATGTGACGGATCACCTCTTTTATATGTATCAGGATTGTGAACCTAGGAGTCAAATACTATGTCTTTTGAGGTCAGGCTTCACTGCTGCTAGTCTTCATTTCCATAACATCTATTTTTAGGTTGAGTGAGCGCCGCCGTAAACGTCTCCAGGAGCTAGAGAGTCAAATGGCTGATCTAAAGAAGAAACTGAATGAACAGTCCAAACTTCTAAAACTGAAAGAATCCACAGAGCATACCGTTTCCAAACTGAACCAGGAGATAAGGGTAATAAACTCTGATCCTTGATTTATTTCACTATAACTTACAAACATAGGTGTTCCATTTAGAATTATACTCCAGAGGTGTTGTCAGGTGAGAAAGTAGCAGGCAGGGCCATCATTTCAAATGTGTGACTCTCTACAAACGTCCCTTTTATAGGACATTGTCATGGTAGTCATTGAGAATCTGAATGACAAAACCCTGCTTGAGCATTCAGAGCTTAATGTGAGCATCTCAGAAACCAAAGGAGAAAGATACCTTGATATTTTGTGGGGATACCCTGACCACCTTCCATGATTCTGTACAATAATTTTGTAAATTAGTTGCAGAGTGACAACAGAAAATATTTTCAGTCATTGAATGTTCGACTTCTGACATCTGCGAGGTGGAGTCACAGGCCGCTTACACTGAAACCTTTAGAATCCACTGGTTGCTAGGTGGATTTGTCCTTGAAGCTTAGGAGATATTTCCTTGAAATTTCATTTATATGCAAAGAATTTAAGGCTGGATTTAGGTGTTGGTACTTTTTTTTAAGTTTCTGCAGCATGTTCGTTTGTACAGTCTATACTTGGAAACCCCATGCAATCATAGCAAGGGGTATTGCAAACCTAATCAGAAAATCTGTTGGCAGCCTTCTCAGCTTAGCTCTGGGTTTTCTCTCCTTAATAGTTCGTCTACCCATCTGCACATCAGCCTAGAATAAGTGCAAATGACTAATACTTGCACTGGGTTTTGTTTTTACAGGTGATGAAAAGCCAGCGGGTACAGTTAATGCGTCAGATGAAAGAGGATGCTGAGAAGTTTAGACAGTGGAAACAACAAAAAGACAAAGAAGTAATCCAGTTAAAAGAACGAGTGAGTAACTACAGCTTTTCAAAGGCCTACCTCATAAACCCTTCTCTGGGCTGACTAACATTAAAGCTTTTCTTCAAACAACTGGTTATCTCCAAAAAATGTGATACATTCATGAAGTTAACAGGTATTTCTTAAACATCTACCATATGCAAGTTACTACCCACTAGATACCGTGGAAAATAGAAAGATGAGTAATATATGAGCTCTGCCCTTGAAGAATGTCTTAATCTAAAGGGCAAGGTGAGATATAAGCATGGTTTTCTCTTATTAGGAATAAAGAGATCTGTGCTTTACGAAAGGCCTAAAATACCAAGGTAATTAAGAAAGGAAAGCATATGTCCAGTTAGAGTGAAAACATGACAGCTGAACAGGCCTTGAATAATGGGGAGGATTTTGACAGACAGGTATAGGCATTCCAGATAGATGGAACAGCAGGAGCAAAGACACAGAGATGACAACTTTGTGAGCATATTCAAAGAATGATGAATGGTCCTGGTGGGATGAAGGATAGTAGAAGATTCAATCAGAAAGACAAAATGAAGATGGATTGTTAAAGATCTGAGAAGTTTGAACTTTATTTTGTTAGCAGGGTAAAGATTTTTAAGGCTTTAGAGAAACAAAGTGATATCAGCCAAGTACTGGTTTAGAAAGATAGACCTGAGAGTAATGTGCAAACTAAAGTATTGAGAAACCCGAGGCCAGAACACAAGAACATGTTACATCATCCAGATAGAAGGGCCTGAATTAGAATAGTACCAGTATTCTTGGAAAGGACACTGATACGGGCACATTTTTAGAATTGGCCAGAATATGATACACTGGTTCAAGAAATAAGGAGAAGTAGTTTCCGAATGGTGGCAAGAGGAGCTTTGTGAACATTCTTCTCAACAAAAGAAGCATAACTAGTGAAATGTATTAAAAAACAGCTGTTAGAAGTCTCTATGCGGGGCGCCTCGGTGGCTCAGTTGGTTAAGCTACTGCCTTCAGCTCAGGTCATGATCCTTGAGTCCCAGGATCAAGTCCCATATCAGGATTCCTGCTCAGCAGGAAGTCTGCTCCCTCTGACATTCTCCCCTCTCATGCGCTCGCTGTCTCTCTCTCACACATAAATAAATAAAATATTTGGAAAAAAAAAAGTCTCTATATGTCCTGAAGTACACATAGCAAAGAAAACGTATTCAAGAAGATCTACTAAACCTCAGTAAGAATCAAGAGTCTGTGGCCCTTAAACCACAATCAGCTCACTCCCCTCACTCCTCAACTTCCAGTCTATGGTATGGTTTCTTCTGTTTCATTCCCCCAGCTCTGTGAAGTTCTATTTCAGGCAAGAGCAACCAAGATGGTCTCTTACCTAGCCCCTATGTGTAGGACAGAAGCTCTACTCCTACAGAAGGCCAGGAATATTGGGGCCTGGTTACCCCAACCCATCTAATCGTAGGATGGTAGATTCCATGTCAGGAGAGGCAAGCCAAGAAAAAAGGTGGACACCCCTGCCCAGCACTCTCCTTATAGAACAGAGAAGTCTCTCAGAGAAGTGGGCTACTATCCCCCACTCCCCAGTCCTGAGCAGTGATGCACAGCTTCTGCCCATGGTGGGAGAGACAGGCCATTGGAACAGCCACAGGAATGCAACCCTCCCTCTTTATTTGGGGACAGAGTTTGGGTAAGTTAAAACCTAAAGGAGTTGTCAAAAATCATGGAAATTTTGGTGGTGAGCAATTAAGAGAATGGTATCTCCACAAGAACAATAAATGAAATAACAGGAAAAATAGTTGAAGATATAATGGCTGCAGTTTTTCTAAATTTGCTGCAAAAAAAAAAATCTACACATCCAGGAAGCTCAATGAACTCCAAAATAAATGCAAAGGGATCCACACCAAGTCATATTATGTCAAAATGTTGAAAGACAAAGACAAAAAAACTTGAAACAACAAGATAGAATGACTCATCACATATAAGCAAACCCTAATAAAATAAATGGCTGAATTCTCATCAAAAATAATGGAGTCCAGAAAACAGTGGGACAACATATTCAAAGTGCTGAAGTAAAATACTACCAACCAGGATTTTATAGACAATGAAGTTTTATTTCAAAAATGAAGAGGAGGAGGGGTCCCTGGGTGGCTCAGTAATTAAGCATCTGCCTTCAGCTCAGGTCATGATCCCAGCGTCCTGGGATCAAGCCCCGCATCAGGCTCCCTGCTCGACGGGAAGTCTGCTTCTCCATCTCTCACTCCCTCTCTAGCTGTGTTTCTCTCTGTCACATAAATAAATAAAATCTTAAAAAAAAATGAAGAGGAGGAGCACCTGGGTGGCTCAGTCAGTTAAGCGTCTGCCTTCAACTCAGTTCGTGGTCCCAAGGTTCTGGGATCGAGCCTTGCATCAGGTTCCCTGCTCAGTGGGGAGCCTGCTATTCCCTCTCCCTCTATCCCTCTGCCTACTTATGCCCTCTCTCTTTCACTCTCAAATAAATAAAATCTTAACAAAAAATAAAGACATTTCCAGATAAACAGAAGCTAAATGATCTTGTCTTTAGCAGACACTGACAGAAATGAAGAGAGAAATAAACAAATCAATAATAATATTTGGACACTTACAATACCTCACTTTCAAAAATGGATAGAACAACTAGGCACAAGATCAGCAAGGATATCAAAAACTTAACAATACTCTAAACTAAGTAGACCTAATAGACATCTGTAAACTACTCCAATATACGTTCTCCTCAAGTACACATACAATATTTTTCCAGGATATGTTAGGCCATAAAACATGCCCCAGTAGTTTAGTTATTTATAAAAAATAGCTTAAAAGGAATAAGATAACATAAAGTATATTTTCCAACCACAATAGGATGAAATAAATCAATAACAGGAATTTGGGAATTCACTAATTCACAGGAAATTAAACAACATAGTCCTAATTAAATAGTAGGTCAAAGAAGTCACTTGGAAAATTTTTGATGAATAAAAACAAAGATATAATATGCCAAAATTTATAGGATGCAACTAGAGCTGTGTTTAGAGAGAAATTTGTAGCTGTTAATACCTATATTAAAAAATGAATAGGGCGCCTGGGTGGCTCAGTTGGTTAAGCGACTGCCTTCGGCTCAGGTCATGATCCTGGAGACCTGGGATCAAGTCCCACATCGGGCTCCCTGTTCGGCAGGAAGCCTGCTTCTCCCTCTCTCACTCCCCCTGCTTGTGTTCCCTCTCTGGCTGTGTTTCTCTCTGTCAAATAAATAAAAATCTTTTAAAAAAATGAATAAAGATCTCAAATCAATAACCTAGACTTCCACTTTAAGACACTGAAAAAGAGGAGCAAGCAAACTAAACCCAAAGCTAGCAGATGGACAGAAATGTTAAAGGTTAGAGTAGAAATTAATGAAATAGAGAATGGAAAAAATAATAGAGGAAATTAGTGAAACCAAAAATTGGACCTTGGAAATGATAAATACTGACAAATCTTTAGGTAGGCTTAACAAGAAAAAGGGAGAAGATTCATTACTAAAATTACAAATGAAGAGGGGACATCACTACTGGTTTTCAGAATGAAAGGATCATAAGGGAATACTATGAACAACTGTATGCCAACAAATTAAAGACCCTAAATAAAATGGGAAAATTTTTGGAAAGATAAAAATTACTGAAACTGACTCAAGATGAAATAGAAAATCTTTATGGGCCCATAACAAGAGATTAATTTACTAGTTTAAAACTTCCCAGAAAGGGTACGCCTGGGTGGCTTAGTCAGTTAAGCTTCTGATTCCTGATTTTGGCTCAGGTCGTGATCTCATGGTCCTTGGATCAAGCCCCAACTTGGATTCTTTGCTCAGCAGGGAGTCCACATGAGGATTCTCTCTTCCTCTCTCCACTCCCTCTACCCCTCCCCCTGCACTCATGTGTGCACTCACTCTCTTGGATGGATGAATGAATAACTTACCAGAAAGAAAAGCCCTGGCCCAGATGGCTTCACTGGTGAGTTCTATCAGGCATTTGAAGAAGAAATGATACTAAATTTTCAGAACTATTCCAAAAACAGAAGCAGGGGAAACATTTCCCAGCTCATTCTGTGAGGCCAGTATTCCCTTGATACCAAAACCAAAGACATCCCAAGAAATATCTCTTATAAATATAGATATGAAAGTCTTCAACATAATACTAACAAATTGAATCCAACAACATAAAAATACTACACCATGACCCAGTAGGGTTCATATGAATAAAGGCCAAGAACCACATGATTTATCTCCACAGACAAAAAACATGTTTGACAAAATCCATCATTCTTTCATAATAAAAACACTCGGGAAACTAGGGAACTTCCTCAGCCTATTAAAGAGCATTTAGGAAAAACCCACAGCTGACATCAAGACAAGAATATCCTGTCTTGTCAATTTTATTCCACATTGTCCTGAAGGTTCTAGCCAGGGCACTTAGGCAAGAAAAATATAAAAAAGACATCCAGATTGGGAAGGAACAAGCAAAACTGTCTGTTAGCAGGTAACATGATAGTGTATGTATAAGATGCTAGAGAATGTACTTAAAAACTAGGAAAACTGTAGCAACATGGACTGGACTGGAAGAGATTATGCTGAGTGAAATAAGCCAAGAAGAGAAAGTCAAGTATCGCATGGTCTCACTTACTTGCGGTGCATAAGGGGCAAACTGGAGGACAGTGGCAGAAGGAAAGCAAATGGGAACTAGGGTAATCTAGGGAGGGAAACGAAACAACAGAGATTTTGAACACAGAAACAAACTGAGGGACTTGGAGGGAGGGGGGTGGAGGGATGGGAGAGCCTGGTGGTGGGTACTGGGGACACCTAAAGCGGGGAGCACTGGGTGTGGGGAATGGGGA
>PITA01000449.1:0-56617 GCA_004023965.1 Spilogale gracilis | reverse complement strand
CTAGGAAAACTAATACATGAATTCAGCAAGGTTGGAGGATAAGATCAATGAACAAAGTCTGTTGTATTTCTGTACACCAGAAATGAATTTGAAACTGAAGAAAACAATTCCATTTATAATAGAATCAATAAGAATAAAATGCTTAGGAATAAACTTAACAAATGTAAAACTTAGACACTAAATTCTATAAAACATCGTTGAATTAAATAAATAAATGGAAAGACAGCCCATGTTCATGGCTGGGAAGACTTAATAGTCTTAAGATGGAATACCTCCCCCCCCCAAAAAAAGATGGAATACTCCCCAGATTGATGTACAGATTTAGTACAATCTCAATCAAAATTCCAACTGGCTTATTTGCAGAAATTCACATGCTGGTCCTAAAATTCATATGGAAATGGAAGTGATCTAGAATAGTCCTTAACAATCTTGAAAGAGAAGAATAGTTTGGAGATACCACCTTTCCTGTTGGCAATACATCCATCACCTCCCATAGTTACCTGTTTTTTTTTCAGTGTGGTGAGAACACTTAAGATCTAGCAGATTTCAAGTATACAATACAGTATTACTAACTATAGTCACTATTATATATGGATCCTCAGAACTTACTCATTTTATAACTGAAAGTTTACACCCTTTGACCAACTTTTACCTTTTTTAGATTCCCACATATAAGTGAGATCATACAATATTTGTCTTTCTTAGCTTGGTTTATTTCAGTTACCATTATGACCTTTGGGTTCATCCATGTTGCAAATGGCAGGATTTCCTTCTTGTTTATGGCTGAATAATATTCCTTTGTATACATATATCACATTTTCTTTATCCATTCATCTGTCGATATTTATGTTGCTTCTATATCTTGGTTACTATGAATAATGCTGTAATGAGTATGAGACTGCAAATACCTCTTCAAGATACTGATTTCATATTTCATTTCCTTTGAATATATACCCAGTAGTGGAATTGCTAGATTGTATGGTAGTTCTATTTTTACTTTTTGAGGAACCTCCATAATGTTTTCCATAATGACTGTTAGATTGGAAGACTCTTTAGTTATGTTATAATATTTTATGTTAGCTAGCTGAATTGCAATTAAAAGTCTGATTTTTTTTCTTCTCAGGACCGTAAGAGGCAATATGAACTGCTCAAACTTGAAAGAAACTTCCAGAAACAGTCTAATGTGCTCAGACGTAAAACTGAGGAGGTAAGAAAATCCGATCTACTAGGTCACGACCTTCAGGCTTAGGTGCTGACAAAGTAGTATCCTTTAAACGAGCCAGTGTCCTGAGAAACTAATGACACCAGTCTTGGCCAGCAATTCCCAAGTCTTAATCCCTGTTTATATGTCATCAACTGTGAGCAGATAAAAATCTGAAGAAAATGGTACTATTCAAATAAGGATTGTTTTTCCAATTGGGCTTGTTTCTTTCTTAAAAAAAAAAGAAAGAAAGAAAAATGCAGAGTAATATTGAGAAGTGACATTGCCAGACACTTTAAGTCCACAGTACTTCTTTGAAATGTGTAACTCTCCTAGGCTCTCAAACAGAAGCTGTTTGCCAGTATTATGTACACAGAGACTTAAAAGCTGATTCCTGTAGGAACTCAGACCCATAGAATTTTTTGATTTTTCTTAACTAAGAAAGAGAAGTGGAAATTAAAGTATTTTTTTCACCCTTCAATTCGACATTACCGTGAGTCATTTTTATTTAGGCAGCAGCTGCCAACAAGCGTCTCAAGGATGCTCTCCAAAAACAACAGGAGGTCGCCGATAAGCGGAAGGAGACTCAGAGCCGTGGAATGGAAGGCACCGCAGCTCGAGTGAAGGTATGGATACCTTACGCTGCCATTTTTCTTACCTACATTGGGAATAGGGAAAACATGGAAAATTGCTTTCTTTTGGTTTAGAAGTAAACACTTCAAAATCTGAAGTTATACCCAAAAGCCTGATTTCCTAATGATACCTTTGAATATCTGTGAACAGATAGATATTAAAGACCAAGAGTAGAGAACCCTTTCCATAACTGCCTCTACTGAGGTTCAGTTACTTTTTTAACAGTTTTACTAAAGGTACAATTGACCTACAATAAACTGTACATATTTAAAGTATACAGTTTAATAGGCTTTGACACAGATGGATCCATGAAATCGGCACCACGATCAAGACAAGGTCAATGTCCGTCATGACCAAAACTTACTTTGTTAACCCTTTGTCATCCCTTTCTCCTCTCCACAGTCCACCCCCTCCTCCCCCATCTCCAGGCAACAATTAATCAGCTTTCTGTCACTATAGATTAGTTTTTATTTTCTAGAATTGTTTAAAAATTGAATCATACAGTAGATTTTCTTTTTCTGACTTTCATTCAGCATTATTGTATCAAGATTCATCCCTGTGGTTGTGTGTCTCAATACTTCTTTCCTTTTTATTGCTGAATGGCAGCCTATTTTATGGTTATCCCACAATTTATCTAATCACCTGCTGATGGACATTTTGGGGTATTTCCAGTTTTTAGTTTTTACAAATATTGTACTGAATGTTTATATACAAATCTCAGTATGGATATAGGTTTTTATTTCTTTGGGGTAGATAACCTAGGAGTGGACTGGCTGGCTTTTTCATATGGTAGGTATATGTTTTAACTTTTAAGTGACTGCCATAATTGTTTTCCAAGGTGGTTGTACCTTCCTACTAGCAATTTATGAATGTTCTCATTGCTGTACATTCTTACAAATACTGAGTATGGTCAGTCTTTTTAAATCTTAGGTATTCTAGTGAATGAGTAGTCATACCTCATTGTGATTTTCGTTTTCATTTCCCTTATTATGACTAATGATGTTGAGCATCTTTTCATGTGCTTATTTGCCATACTTATGTTTTGTGAAATATCTGTTCAAATCTTCCCCGTTTTGCTTAAAGATTTCATTTATTATATGAGAGAGAGAACAAGCGGAGAGGAGAGGCAGAGTAAAAGGGAGAAGCAGGCTCCCTGTTGAGCAGGGAGCCCAACACGGAACTCGATCCCAGGACCCCGAGACCACCACCTGAGCTGAAGGCAGATGCTTAACCGATTTAGCCAGCTGGGCACCCCCTCTTCCCCATTTTTTAATTGGGTAGTCTTTTTTTTATTACTTTTCAGTTAGAATTCTTTATATATTCTAGATATGTCCAACAAGGATTTTATGGGTTTTTTTTTAAATATTTTATTTATCTATTTGAGAGAGAGTGAGTGAGTAGGAGAGAGCATGAGAGGGGAGAAGGTCAGAGGGAGAAGCAGACTCCCCATGGAGCTGGGAGCCCGATGTGGGACTCGATCTCAGGACTCCAGGATCATGACCTGAGCTGAAGGCAGTAGCTTAACCAACTGAGCCACACAGGCACCCCAGGATTTTATGTTTTATAAATATCTCCTGGGCTATAGCTTCCCTTTCCTCTTTTTAACAGTGTCTTTTGAACAGCAAGCCTTTTTAATTTTGATGCCATCCAATTTGTTGACATTTTTTTTTCTTTTATGTTTAATGGGGTTTATGCCCTGTTTAAGAAATCTTTGCCAAACCCAAGGTCACTAAGGTTTCCCTCTAAATTTTCTTCTAGAATTATTTTAAGTTTGAATTCATTTTTATTTATTTTATTTTTATTTTTTTATTATGTTCAGTTAGCCAATATATAGTACATCATTAGTTTTTGATTTAGTGGTTCAACAATTCATTAGTTGTGTGTAACACCTGGTGCTCATCACCACACAGGCTCTCCTTAATATCCATCACCCAGTTACCCCATACCCCCACCCACCTCCCTCAGTTTGGTTCCCGAAGTCCAGACTCTCATGGTTTGTCTCCCTCTCTGATTTCTTCCCATTCAGTTTTCCTTCCCTTCACCTGTGGTCCTCCATGCTATTCCGTGTGTTCCACATATGAGTGAAACCATATATTTGTCTTTCTCAGCTTGACTTATTTCACTTAGCATAATCCCCTCCAGTGCCATATATGTCGATGCAAATGATGGGTATTCATCTTTTCTGATAGCTGAGTCATATTCCATTGTATATACAAATCATGTCTTCTTTATCCATTCATCTGTTGAAGGGCATCTCGGCTATTGTGCACATTGCTGCTATGAACATTGGGGTGCATGCGTCCTTCTTTTCACTATGTCTGTATCTTTGGAGTAAATACCTAGTAGTGCAATTGCTGGGTTGTAGGGTAGCTCTATTTTTAACGTCTTGAGGAACCTCCTTACCGTTTTCCAGAGTGGCTGTAACCAGCTTGCATTCCCATCAACAGTATAAAAGGGTTCCCCTCTCTTCACATACTCATCATTTGTTGTTTCCTGTTTTGTTAATTTTGGCCGTTCTGGTGTCTCTGGTATCTCATTGTGGTTTTGATTTGTATTTCCCTGATGGCTAGTGATATTGAACATTTTTTCATGTGTCTGTTAAGCATTTGTATGTCTTCTTTGGAGAAGTGTCTGTTCATGTCTTCTGCCCATTTATTGACTGGATTGTTTTTGGGGTGTTGAGTTTGAGAAGTTCTTTATAGATCTTGGATACCAGCCCTTTATCTGTAATGTCATTTGCATATATCTTCTCCCATTCCGTGGGTTGCCTCTTAGTTTTGTTGACAGTTTCCTTTGCTGTTCAAAAGCTTTTTATCTTGGGGTGCCTGGGTGGCTCAGTTGGTTAAGCCCCTTCGGCTCAGGTCATGATCCCAGAGACCCAGGATCAAGCCCCACATCAGGCTCCCTGCTCAGTGGAAAGCCTGCTTCTCCCTCTCTCACTCCCCTTGCTTGTGTTCCCTCTCTAGCTGTGTTTTTCTCTATCAAATAAATAAATAAAATATTTTTTTAAAAAGCTTTTTATCTTAGATAGTTTTAAACTTTACATTTAAGTCTGTGATTCATTTTGACTTGGCACATTTGTCAAAATCAATTGTCCATAAGTTGATTTCTAGATTCTATTCCATTGATCTATATGTCTGTCTTTATGCCAGTACCAACATGTTTGATCACACTAGCTTTATAATAAGTTCTGAAATCAGGGGGAATAAGCCCCCACAGTTGTTATTCTCTTTCAAAGTTGTCTTGGGAAAACTAGGTGCTGTGTATTTTCATATAAATTTTAGAATCAGCTTGTTAATTTCCATAAAAAGTCTACTGGGAGTTTGATTAGGATTACATAGAATCTATAGATAAACTTGAGGAGAATTTATGTCTTAACAAAATTGAGTCTTGATTCATGAACACAATGCATCTATTTAAATCTTTAATTTCTCTCAGTAGTGTTTTAGTTTTTAGTATACAGGTGTTGTACATCTTTTGTCAAATATATTCTTAAGTATTTCATATTTTTATGATATCAGAAATATTTTTTATTTCAATTTCCAATTGTTTGTACATATTCATTGGTTCTTATAGCTCTTTTATTTTTTATTAAAGATTTTTTTCCATTTATTTGACAGCAAGAGTGGCAACAAAAGCAGGGAGAGTGGGAAAGGGAGAAGCAGGCTTCCCGCCAAGCACGGAGCCCAATGTGGGGCACGATCCCAGAACTCTGGGATCATGACCTGAGCTGAAGGCAGATGCCTAATGACTGAGCCACCCAAGCACCCCTTCTTTTATTTTTTTGAAGATTTTATTTATTTATTTATTAGAGAGAGAGAATGCACAAGCAGGGGGAATGGCAGGCAGAGGGAGACGGAGTGAGAGAAGCAAGCTCCCCACTGAGCAAGGAATCCAATAGCTCAATCCCAGAAACCTGGGATAATGATCTGAGCCAAAGGCAGACACTTAAACAGCTGAGCCACCTAGGCTTTACAGCTTTTTTTTATAGAGGCTACATAGACAATCATGTCATCTGCAAATAGAGACAATTTTATTTACTTATCAGCTGTGTATGCCTCTTTGTTTAACCTGATCTTGTCTTACTGCACATGCTAGGACCTCCAGTAAAATATTTAATTGATTTGGTAAAAAGAGATATCCTTGCTTTGTTTCCAGTCTTAGGGAGAAAGCATTCAGTCCTTCACCATTAAGTATGATACTTGGCACAGGTTTTAGTTTATGTCCTTTATCGGTTTAAAGAACTTGCTGTCTATCCCTAGTTTGCTGAAAGTTTTTATCATGAACAGATGTTGGGTTTTTTCAAAAGTTTTTTTCTGAATCCTATTGAGATGATCTTATGGTTTGTTTTTATTCTGTTAATATGGCAAATGGCATTGGTTTTTTCCAACTTTATTAAGGCATATCTGACATACTATAAGATTTACCTTTTGTAGTGTACAATTCTGAGAGCTTTGACAACACATACAGTTGTGTAACCACCATCATAAGCAAGATATAGGATAGTTTTATTGTCCTCACTAATTCCTCTATACCTGTGGTCAACTCCTCCCACAACCCTGGGCCATTAGCAAACACTCATCTGTATTCTGTCATAATTGTTTTCCCATCGCAGCAGTGTCATATAAATAGAAACATGTAAAAAAGAAACATACAGCATGACTTCTTTCACTCAGCATAATGCATCAGAGACTCATTTATGTTGTTGCATGGGTCAGTAGTTTCTGCCTTCTTTTCTGAGTTGTATTCCATTGTTTGGATGTCCCACAGTTTATCTATTCACCTATTAAAGATATCTTGGAGGTTTTTATCCAGTTTTTGGTGATTATGAATAAAGCTGCTATAAAAACATTTATATACAGGATTCTGTATAAACATAGGTAAACATCTCACTTGGGTAAATACCTTGGAGTAGAATTGCTAGGTCATATGGTAAGAGTAGGTTTAACTTTATAACAAAGTGCCAAATTGTTTATCCAGTTGTTCATTGCTGGTTTATAGAAATACAGTTGATTTTTGCATATTAACTTCTTTTGTCTTTATTTGTCTAGTAACTGTTTTGTAGGGTCTTTGGGGTTTTCTACACAGTCATGCCATCTGTAAATACATATTTATTTCTTCCTTTCTAATCTGTATGTCTTTTATTTCTCTTACTTGTCCCATTACATCAGCTTGGATTTTCAGGGTAATGTTCAATAGGAGTGGTGACAATAGACACCATTCTGTTTTTTTCTGATCTTGGGCAAAGTATTCAGTCTTTCTTTTTTTTTTTTTTTTTTAAAGATTATTTATTTATTTGTTTGACAGAGAGAGAGATCACCAGTAGGCAGAGAGGCAGGCAGAGAGAGAGAGGAGGAAGCAGGCTCCCTGCCGAGCAGAGATCCCGATGCGGGCCTTGATCCCAGGACCCTGAGATCATGACCTGAGCCGAAGGCAGAGGCTTTAACCCACTGAGCCACCCAGGCGCCCCAGTCTTTCACCATTAACTATGATGTTAGCTGTAGGTTTTTCATAGATATCTATTATCAGATTGAGGAAGTCCTTTTTTTCTAAGATTTTATTTATTTATTTGAGAGAACACCAGCTTTGGGGTGGGGAAGGAGCAGAGAAGATGAGCACAGAGCCCGTTGCAGAGCTTGATCCCAGGACCCCAAGCCAAATCAAGAGTCAGATACTTAAGTGTCTGAGCCACCCAGGCTCCCCACAGATTGAGGAAGTTCTTATGTATTCTTAGTTTGTTGTAAAGTTTTATTCTGAGTGTTTTGATAATCAATTACAAAACCAGCCTTTTGTTCTTTGGATAAACTCCGCTTGGTTGTAATATATCATCCTTTTTATGTATTGTTGAATTCAGCAGTATATAAAACTAAAATTTTTCTAAAATAAAAATTTTGTGTAAAATTTTTCCATCTCTGTTCATGAGGGATATTGGTCTGTTTTCTTATAATATCTTCATCTGGTTTTGGTATCAAAGTAATGTTGGCCTCTTTGAATGAGTTGGGAAGTACTCCTTCTTTTTCAATTGTCTGGAAGAGTTTGTATAGAATTAATATTGTTTCTTCTTTAAAAGTTGGGTAAAATTTTCCAAGTTAGGTCATCTGGGCCTGAAGCGTTTTTTGTTTTTGCTTTGGGGAGTAGGTGGAAATTAACTAAAATTCAGGGTTTTTTAAAATAGATATAGGAATGCTCAAGTTGTGTATTTCTTCTTAAGTAAGCCTTGATAGTTTGTGTTTTTCAGTGAATTTGTCTGCTTCATCTAAGTTGTCAAATAAAGTTGTTCATAATATTCCCTTATTATCCTTCTACAGTCTATAAAAGCTGTGGTAATATCTGTCTCATTCTCGTTATTGGATATTTTGTGCCTTTTTTTCCTTTTTCATGATCAGTTTGGCTAGAGGTTTATCAAAGGACCAGCTCACTCTTACTAATGGTTAAGATGGTAAATTTTATGTTGTGTATATTTTACCAAAATTTTAAAAGTGTCCCCAAAACCCCAACTCATTGTTTCCAGACTGATCTTTATTATTTCCTTACTTCTGATTTGGATTTAATTGGCTTTTATTTTTTATTTTTTTAGTTTTTTTAAAGATTTTATTTATTTGACAGAGAAAAACACAGCTAGAGAGGGAACACAAGCAGGGGGAGCGAGAAAGGGAGAAGCAGGCCTCCCACTGAGCAGGGAGCCCGATACGAGGCTCGAACCCGGACCTCTGGGATCGTGACCTGAGTGGAAGGCAGCTGCTTAACGACTGAGCCACACAGGCACCCCTTATTTTTTAGTTTCTTAACATAGAAGCTGAGGTCATTGATTTGAATGTGGTTTTTTTTGGGGGGGGGAAGAGTGGCAGAGGGAAGGGGAGGAAGAAATTCCCAAGCAGGTTCCATGCCCAGCGCAGAACCTAACAGGGCACTCAATCTCACAACCCCAAGATCAGGACCTGAGCTGAAATCAAGAGTTGGATGCTTAACCGACTGAGCCACCCAGGTGCCCCTTCGTCTTTTCTAATACAAGCATTTAGTTCTATACAATTTCCCCTTAAGTAATCCTTTAAGGACATCCCACAAATTTTGATACTTATATTTTCATTTTCATTCAATTCAAAATGTATTTTGTTTCCCCTGTTGACTTCTTCTTTGACCCATGGGTTATTAACAAGTGGGTTATTTAGTTTCTTTCTAGATATCTTTGTATTATGATCTCTAATTTAATTTCATTGTGTTTAGAGAACATTTCTTTGTTCTCTAAAACATGGCTTTTATTATGGCTTAGAATATGGTCAATCTTGGCAAATATTCTATGTGTACTTGAGAAGAATATGTATTCTGCTCTTGATAGAGTGTGTTCTATAAATGTTAGTCTTTTCTATTTGATTGTGCTGTTCATTTCTACTGTATCCTTGCTGATTTTCTGCCTACTTATTCTAACATTTATTGAGAGATGGGTATTCAAATCTTCAACTGGAATTAGGGATTTGTCTTTTTCTCCTTGTAGTGCTATTTTTGCTTCATGTATTTTGAAGCTCTGTTATTAGGGGTGTAAATAATTAGGATTAATTGATCTTTTCATTATTATGAAATGGTCTTTTTTTCTTCCTGGTAATATTCTTTGTTCTGAAATCTACTTTTTTCTGATAATATAATCCCCCCAGCTTTTTTTTTTTTTACTAATGCTAGAATACACACACACACACACACACACACACCCCTCTCCTGCTCCCCCTGCTTGTGAGAGAGAGAGATAGAGAGAATGCAGAGGGAGACTCAGCAGACTCCCTGCTGAGCAGAGAGCCTGATGCAGGGCTTGATTCCAGGACCCTGAGTTCACGACCTGAGCCAAAGGCAGACATTTAACCGACTGAGTCACCCAGGTGCCCCAAAAAGATTATTTATTTTTTTTGAGAGAGAGGGAGTGCGTGCATGTGCGTGAGAGAGAGAGCATGAGCTTCGGGGAAAGGCTGAGGAGAGGGAGAAGCAGACTCCCCACAGAGCAGGGTGTCTGATCTTAGGCTTCATCCCAGAACCCTGGGATCATGACCTGAGCTAAAGGCACACACTTAACCAACTGGGCCTCCCAGGAGCCCCTAGAATGGTATATATTTTTTAATCCCTTTGGTTTTAAGCTATTTGTGCCTTCATTTTTTTAAAGATTTTTTTTATTTATTTGCCAGAGAGAAACACAGCCAGAGAGGGAACACAAGCAGGGGGAGCGAGAGAGGGAAAAGCAGGCTTCCTGCCGAGCAGGGAGTCTGATATGGGACTCGATCCCGGGTCTCCAGGATCATGACCTGAGCTGAAGGCAGTCGCTTAACCAACTGAGCCACCCAGGTGCCCTGAAGAGCTTGCAACTCTTGATCTCAGGGTCATGAGTTTGAGTCCCACATTAAGTGTAGAGATTATTTAAAATACATAAATAAACTTAAAAATAAAGTATGTTTCTTGTAGTCAGTATATTGTTGGGAATCTGACAATCTGCATTTTAACTGGGGTGTTTAGATCATTTGCTTTTAATGATAGTATCTTGCTAGTTTCTCTTTGTCCTATCTGTTCATCATTCCCGTTATTTTGTTTGTTTTCTGGCTTCTTTGGGATCGACTGAGTATTTTTGTGATTTCATATTATCTCCTTCGTTGGCTCATGTATGATTTTGGTGCTTAAATTAGAGATATATACATTAAGGATTAAGTTCCTTTGAATACTTGACTCCTTTACCATTATGAAATAATCTTTTTCATCCTCAGTAATATTCTTTGATGTGAATTTTACATTATCTGATGTTAATATATCCACTCATTCCACCTTCTTTTGATTACTTTTTAAGCATGGAATGCCACCATCAAAAGTGAAAATGTTCTCAGAGATGTTGGCTTTTTAGAAACTAAATTTAGTTAGTTTTGTTTGCTTAAAAATTTAATTCATTGACTTTAAAGATTAAGACTGCATATCTAATTATGTCTCCTAAGGCAAGAGAAACAAAAGCATAAATAAACTGTTGGTAGTACCTCAAAATAAAAACCTTTAGCACAATGAAGGAAACCATCAACAAAGCAAAAAGGCAACCTACTGAATAGGAGAAGATATATGCAAATGATATATCCAATGAGGGGTTACTATCCAAGATGTATAAAGAACTTGTACAACTCAACATCAGAAAACCAATCAAATTAAAAAATGAGCAGAGGACCTAAATAGACATTTTCCCAAAGTGGACATACAAATGGGCAACAGACACATAAAAAGATGCTTAACATCACTACTCACAAGGGAAATGCAGATCAAACCACAATGAGATATCACCTTACCTGTCAAAATGGCTAAAATCAGAAAGACAAACAAAATAAGCTTTGGCAAGGATGTGAAGAAAAAGGAACCTTCATGTTTTGTTGGTGGGAATGTAAATTGGTACATCCACTATGGAAAACAGTATGGAGGTTCCTCAAAAAAATAAAACTAGAAGTAACACATGATCCAGTAATTCCACTACTGGGTATTTACCCAAAGAAAACAAAAACACTAATTTGAAGATATTTGCACCCCAGGTGTATTGCAGCATTATTTACAATAGCCAAGATAAGGAAACAGTGTAAGCGTCCATTGATAGATGGATGGGTAAAGAAAATGTGACACACACACACACACACACAGCACACAGTGGAATGTTAACACAGCCATAAAAAAAGGGATGAGATCTTGCCATTTGTGACAACATGGATGGACCTAATACCTCTAGGGTATTATGCTAAGTGAAATAAGTCAGACTGAGAATGATAAATAGCATATGATTTTGCTCAGATGTGGAATCTAAAAAACGAATGAACAAAAAAAAGTGGACTCAGACCTATAAATACAGAGAACAAACTGATGGTTGCCAGAGGGAAAGGGGGAGTAGAGGCATGGGCAAAATGGGTGAAGGGGAGTGGGTGGTACAGGCTTGCTGTTACGGAATGAAGTCAGGAATAAAAAGAGTAGCATCAGTGTAGTCAATGGTATTGTAATAGCATCGTATGGTGACAGATGGTTAGCTATACTTGTGAACGAAGCATAACATAGAGATGTTGAATCACTATGTCATACACAGGAAACATGTGTAACATTATGTGTCAACTACTCAAGTAGAAAAATTAAAAAGAATGGGTATTTGTGTAGTAAATACAACAGATAATCAAAATATATTTCAATCCCTTATCATAACTAATTAAGAACAAGTTGAGAAAATGGCAAAGACAGTGTTTAGAAATACTAGGTTATCTCGAGAAAGATTTTCTGCAGAAAGCCTCTTTCTTTTTTTTTTAAGATTTTATTTATTTATTTGACAGAGAGAAACACAGCGAGAGAGGGAACACAAGCAGGGGGAGTGAGCGAGGGAGAAGCAGGCTTCCCGCCGAGCAAGGAGCCTGATATGAGGCTCGATCCCGGGACTCTGGAATCATGACCTGAGCTGAAGGCAGTCATTTAACCAGCTAAGCCACCCAGGCACCCCAGAAGGCCTCTTTCTTATGACCTTTTGGGATATTGCTATTAAAAGCTCTTGGAGAGCTATTTTAGTTTTGGGAGAGTGTAGGCATGAATGGAAATCTCACTTCTACTTATGTGGACTCTGTTCTGAGTGAAATTAAGTCTGGAGCTGAATCCAGCCCATTGGCCAGAGATCCCTCATCCCTAACCCAACATAACCAATCTCTCTTCTAGAATTGGCTTGCAAATGAAATTGAGGTTATGGTCAGTACTGAGGAAGCTAAACGCCATCTGAATGACCTTCTTGAAGACAGAAAGATCCTGGCTCAGGATGTGGCTCAACTCAAAGAAAAAAAGGAATCTGGGGAGAATCCACCTCCTAAACTCCGGGTGAGTGCCCTTATGGAAGGAGATACATTACCAATAATCAGACTCTGTCCTCCCCAGGAACCCTCACAACTTTGGAGGATTACTTTCCTTTTAGCACCTCATCCTCATTCCCACTATTCTTTACAGAGGCGCACCTTCTCACTTGCTGAGCTACGTGGTCAAGTTTCTGAGTCGGAGGATTCCATTACAAAGCAGATCGAAAGCCTAGAAACTGAAATGGAGCTCAGGTAATGTGACTATCTCTAAGGCACTGTAATTTATAAAAATATAGACCTGGAATCAAAATAGAACCTATCAATCCAGTGATTCAAACGCTTGTTTGTCAAAGGCTTTGTGATGATAGAGAAGTGAGAAAACGTAGCAATTTTTTTTGAACCATACATTTTACTGCACATGTTAGATGCATTTTTCTCATTCAATCCCTCCCTATGAAGTATTATTACAAGTTATGAGGTAAGTATCATTCTTTTTTTTAAGATTTTATTTATTTGAGAGAGGGAGTGAGAGAGAGAGCATATATGAGTGGGGGTGAAGGGGAGAGGGAGAGGGAGAAACAGACTTTCTGCTGAGCAGGGAGCCTGATGTGGGACTCCATCCAGGGACCCGGAGTTCATGACCTGAGTGGAAGGCAGATGCTCAACCAACTGAGCCACCCAGGTGCCCCTAAGTATCATTCTTCTGACTTCAAAGATCTAAAACAGAAGTTCAGAAATCTTTTTTTTCCTTAATTTTTATTTTTTTTTTAGAGAGAGAGAGAGCATGCGGGGGAGTGGGGCAGAGGGAGACAGAGAATCCCAAGCAGACTCCTTGCCGAGCATAACTTCAACACAGGGCTCAATCCCATGACCCCAAGATCATGACCTGAGCTGAAATCAAGAGTTGGACACCCAACTGACTGAGCCACCCAGGCACCCCAGAAGTTCAGAATCTTAAGAAACACGCCCATGGTTATATATACAAAGCTGGGATTAAAAATCTGCTCTAATTCCAAAACCTATGCTCTTTGTGTTGCACCACATGCTAGTATCTCTGAAATGTTCAGTTGGCCAGAAACAAAACTTTAGTGGAAATCAAGAACTGATGCCGCAAGAGCACCAGTACAGAAGGAAGAAAACTTTAGGGATCATCAACAAAGTAGATATAATAATGTATAAGTAAAGTCATCATGAGCATTAGATTAGTAAGGAAAGCACATAACCTAGTGCTTGGCAAATTAGAAGTGCACAGCAAACACTTTCTTTCTCCTTTTCTGGCTATAAGACCAGAAATTATGCTGCTGCTCTAATCAATATTATTGTCTTTTAAGTATCTAGGACATCGAGAAGGATTCAAACTTTCACAGAGGTTTTCTAGAAAGTGTCTAAGGATAATCAAACTGTATCGCCCAGAAGACCTTAAAGATCATTTCAATTTGTTTCTAGCAACACGTATTTAGCTGTTTTCTTTGGCTCCATCTATAAATCACCCAACATTTGAGTTTCTGCTTTGTGCTGTACCAGATACATGCAGTTGGGATATAGAGAAAGTAGGTGGCATCACCCCTGCTCTCAAGTGAAAATAGTATAATGACACAGTGGTGTGTGGGAATCATGTGTTAAAATTGCAGGAATGTTGTAAACCCTTGATAGCTTACCACACTGATACCAGAGAAACTAGCAAAAAGCTACAAATTGGGTTTGGTTTTTTAAGTGCTGGTTGTGAAACTTTCACCTACACACCACTGTACGTAAATGATTAAATTTAGGCAGGTGTCAAGTAGAGAGCAATTAAACAGGGGTGAGTTTAATCAAGGCAATTTCCCTAAAGCTGATGAGACATAAACTAAATTTTATTCCTTTTTTTTTAAATTTTTTAAAATTTATTTATTTGAAAGAGAGAGAGAGATCACAAGCAGGCAGAGAGGCAGGCGGAGAGAGCAGAGGAAACAGGCTCCGTGCTGAGCAGAGAGCCCGACGTGGGCCTCGATCCCAGGACCCTGGGATCATGACCTGAGCCGAAAGCAGAGGCTTTAACCCACTGAGCCACCCAGGCGCCCCATAAACTAAATTTTCAAAAAATACCTAAGGGACATGAATTGTCAGGGGAGACAGGAAAGGCCCTATGATAGAGGACAGTCCTGAAGTATGCTAGCTCACCTCTTCCAAGAAGCTTTCCCTGATGCTGCATCCCCCACTAATCCTCCTCTCTAAACCCCTTCAGAACTTAACAGTAGTTAGTCATATATGCGGTACAGTGGATGTATGTTCTCTTTATATTTATTAACTTTTTACATTTATTAGCCTTGTCGATATAAATTGATCGTAAGCTTATTGAAGGAAAGGACTGTATATTAGACCAGCGTTCTCGAGGCATGGCCTGCAACCCTTGGGGGTCTCTGAGCAATCAAAACTATTTTCATACTAATATTAAGATGTCATTTGCCAGTTTTACTCCATTGACATTTGCCATGATGGTGCAAAGCAACAGTGGACAACACTGCTCCTTCCCTAGCTTGAATGAAAGCAGTGGGTATATTTCACCATCACGTGCTCTCGGTTGTCTGTTTGTTTGTTTTTTTAAATCAGTTTAACTTAAGAATGGCTTCGATAGGGGTGCTTGGCTGGCTCAGTTGGTAGAACATGCAAGTCCTGATTTCAGGGTCTTGAGTTCAAGCCCCACATTGGGCATAGCACCTACTTTAAAAAAAAAAAAAGAATGGCTTTGATAAAGCATACAAATTGTTAATTTTATTAAATCTCAACCCTTGAGTTCAAATCTATTTAGTATTCTGTGTGACAGAACAGGAAGAACACACAGAGCACTTGTGCTGTTTTGCTCAAGTCTGAGAGTTGTCTAGAGGAAAAGCACTTGTGCAGTTGTTAGAGGTGTGAGCTCAATAGGCCTCTTTTCCCATGGAACATCCGTTGTATTCGAAAGAAGCAGTGATGAACTATGGTTATTCAGGCTTGAGTACTTGGCAGGCATCTTCTCAAAAGTGAACAGAGTGAGCTTGTCACTTCAAGAAAAACAGCTAGCAGTCTTTGTCACTAAAGATAGAATTGAGCTTCAAGCAAAACTAAGAATTCTGGAAAACTTTTATCTGCCCCCAAGAGCTTGACAGTTTTTCTTAATTTTCCGAGGAGACCAGTAGTGATTACTAAGGGTTATATTATTTTTTTTTACATTATATAATGAAATGTGTTAACTTTTTACACATTTTTACACTTTTTACACATTTTAATGAAATGTGAGACTTTGCATCACTCAACAGTGCCCAAATGATATGTTACAGAATCATGTGTGGGTAAAAGATCCATTCAGATTGCAAGAAAGCCAATGGATTTTAATATCAGAAAATAAGAAAAGTTTACTTAGCAGTGTTTTCAGATTCCACATTTCAACTAATTTTCAAGGAACTACTTACCACTTGTTGGGTTTTAGTGTGGTCTCAAAGAGGAATATCAAAAAGAAGAAGAAGAAGAAGAAGAATATCCACAGCTATCTGAATAGACTATTAAAATGCTCCTCCTTGGTCCAACTACATATCCATATCACAAAAGACTAATTGCAGAGGGAAATGTGAGAATCCAGTTGTCTTCTACTAAGTGAGATACTACAGAGATTTGTAAAAATGTAAGAGACCCACTCTTTTCACTAAATGATTTTGTTGTTTTAGAAAAGGTATTTTTCATAAACTATATTATAATGGGCTATTGTTATTCTGAGGTAATTAGTGAATGTTTCATTTTTTCTCAGTTTTACTTTCAATATTGTAAATACCTATAGGTACAGTGTATATGAACAGAATCTCTCAGAGGTCTTCAATAATTTTTAAGAGTGTAGAGACAATAATTTTTAGGAGTGTAGAGACTCTTAAGATTTGAGAACTGAGACTCTTAATATTTGAGAACTGCTATCTTAGATTATTTTGGTCCCCGTCTTCTTTTATAGTACTTTACGTAGCAGTCCATTTTACATGTGCTGGTATACTACCTCTCACAGGACACATTGCAAGTTTGAGAAGGAAGCTGTTCATGAAACTGAAATATTCTGTAAACCCTAGTCTGAGGCCATACTTGATCAGAAAGCATATGTAAGCTATAACCAGGGTCAGGGTATCTTGTCCTCTTAGAAACATCTCTGTCCTGTGGTAGGCACTTCAGGATAACCTCTCACAACCCTGGCCATTGGTCCCAATTTGGTATTGGGTTCCACAAAATATCTTCCTGTTTGTCCTTTTTTAATTTTTTTTTAAGATTGCATTTTATTCATGTGAGAGAGAGAGAGAAAGAAAGCACGAGTGGGGGTGGGGGGCAGAGGGAGAAGCAGACTCCCCACAGAACAGGGAACCCAGCATGGGTCTCAATCCCAGGACCCTGAGATCATGACCTGAGCCAAAGGCAGCCACTTAACTGACTGAGCCACCTAGGTGCCCCACTGCTTGTACGTTTTAGAATTTTTTCCCCTTAGGTCTCCAACCTGACTCTTCTCCTTGCATGGGTGAGCCACTGTATCACACTCTGAACTTCTGTGGCCTCGAGACAAAGTCACCGTGCAGTCAGTGCCATGCAGCAGAAGCCCTACTAAAACAGATCTTTCCAAGTCCCCCTGTATGACCCATTTATTTCAACCAGTATTTAATAAAATAAAATGATTTGGCTAGTCTCTCAGATTCCTTTTGCATCAGGATTTGAGATACTGTATAAAATCCTAACCAGATGACTCCGTCGTTATTTAAATGCTGTTCCACCAATACCTCCATCCATAAACCTATCGGAAGAGCCCCACGGAGCTCTCCTCCTTGGTGCCGAAGACACTAGCAATAAGTCTCGCTGGGTCTTTCCTTGAAGGAGTGCTCAGATTGCTGACCTACAGCAGAAGCTGCTGGATGCAGAAAGTGAAGATAGGCCAAAACACCGCTGGGAGAATATTGCTACCATCCTGGAAGCCAAGTGTGCCCTGAAGTATTTAATTGGAGAGGTAAGCATCACTCTTCCTACCAGCAATTAGGGGTCTGGCTGGATAGGTTGTAGTAAGTTGTTAGTCGGGAATGCCACCGTAGTGTCATTGCCACTTTTCATGGTAGAAGGTGCTGTGACACTAGTCTTAGGCATCTAGTCTTATGGGTAAAGGTTGGTGTGAGCAAATACAGGCCAGTCACGTAGAAAAATATATGACTTGCAAGTTGATACCTGTCGTGCCTGGCCTATAGCAAGTGTTCACTAAATGTCTGCTATTATTATCGGGAAAATAGTCAGGATGCCAGAGTAGGCCACTGATTAATCATGAACTGTTATAACGTACTACTTTTTAAGACGTGTATTTGATGTGTGCATATGAGATGTATATTTGAAATTTTAAGATACAATCTAGGGAAGAGGAAACCTAATCATCTTTTGACCTACATTCATCTTAAGGAAAGTGCATCCTCAGTGTCTTTAAAATAATATATCAGGCACCTGGGTGGCTCAGTGGGTTAAGCCTCCACCTTTGGCTCAGGTCATGATCTCAGGGTCCTGGGATCAAGGCCCGCATTGGGCTCTCTGCTCAGCAGGGAGCCTGCTTCCTCCTCTCTCCTGCCTGCCTCTCTGCCTACTTGTGATCTCTCTCTCTCTCTCTCTGTCAAATAAATAAAATCTTTTAAAAAAATTTTTAGGGGCGCCTGGGTGGCTCAGTTGGTTAAACGACTGCCTTCGGCTCAGGTCATGATCCCGGAGTCCCAGGATCGAGTCCCACATCGGGCTCCCTGCTCGGCGGGAAGCCTGCTTCTCCCTCTCTCAGTCCCTCTACTTGCGCTCCCTCTCTGGCTGTGTTTCTCTCTGTCAAATTAAAAAAAAAATCTTTAAAAAAAATTTTAAATAATATATCAATTTACATGGTCACAAGAGGAATTGAAGTCGATTGCCTCTGGTGACTGGAGCATCGTCAATTTGAGACAAGCCTACAAAACTCCAACTTTGGAAGTTTGAGCGATGTTCTTCTTTTTTTTTTTAAGATTTTATTTATTTATTTGACAGAGAGATCACAAATAGGCAGAGAGGCAGGCAGAGAGAGAGGAGGAGGAAGCAGGCTCCCTGCCTAGCAGAGAGCCTGATGCGGGCCTCGATCCGAGGACCCTAAGATCATGACCTAAGCCGAAGGCAGAGGCTTTAACCCACTGAGCCACCCAGGAGCCCGCAATGTTATTCTTTATACATTTTGGATCAGGTTAGCAGATTGTCCTACCAAATAGGAAATCCTGATTAGTCTTGTGAACACTGGTAATTATGATGGTCCCCATGCGAGCTAGTAGAGACTATGAAACCAGGCCAGTAGAGGATATCAATCTAGCCCGAAGAGCCAGATCTACAGCCCCAGCTAATGTGCCTGCTAGTTCTAACACGCAAACACAGACGTTCTGACATGGGGCGTAATTGGCCATGAGGGTGTGTCCTATGGATTCCTCTTCAGAAGGAAGGAAGAAAGTCTTAAATATCAGAATTTGGACTTGTCAGCTACTGTCTGTGTCTGGTTCAGTCTTGCCTGGAGACAGAGCAAGAGATTGAATGACCTCAACCATGGCTTCTAGCTTAAAGAGATCAATCTTAACAGAAATGTGGACTGTTCTTGGCCTGGGTAGCGCTGTTCCTATTCACTGGTAGAATCCCTGTAACATAGAAAAAGAAGAATGACTCTGGACCCGGAGGAACTTTTCTCAGTCCATTTCAGGAAAGCTGACATTTTCCTGCCTAATGAATGGGGAAAGGTGGCCATTCTCCAACTAAGCTGATCTTCTTTTATCTCTTCCAGCTGGTCTCCTCCAAAATACAGGTCAGCAAGCTTGAAGGCAGCCTGAAACAGAATAAGGCCAGCTGTGCTGACATGCAGAAGATGCTGTTTGAGGAACGAAATCATTTTGCTGAAACCGAGACAGAGTTACAGGCAGAGCTGGTCAGGGTGGAACAGCAGCACCAAGAGAAGGTAAGCTCTGGCAAGCCCAGAAGCTATAATGAGAAACAGAGGGTCATGGCTTTCTGTTGTGAGTTTTGAAAAGACAGTGGGCAGGGGTGGATATGAAGTTTCCTTCAGAAGCCCGTGTGTCATCTTCTCTAAATTTTGCAAATGAGGACCCCGAAAGAGAGAAATGACTTGTCGAAGTTGACACACACAGTGGCTCTTAGCCTCCAGCTTTGAAACCAAGATGAACCTCGTGGCTGTGCTTACGACTTCAAGCCATGAGAAGGAACGATGACAGGTACCTCTAAGTCAGAGGACTCATATGGGTCACCGCTTTGACTCGGCCAGAATTCCTTTTTCCTCTCATTCCTTAGGTCCCATTGGGCTGTGTCTGTCTTTCTCTAGGTGCTATACCTTCTCAGCCAGCTGCAGCAAAGCCAAATGGCAGAGAAGCAACTGGAGGAGTCAGTGAGTGAAAAGGAGCAACAGCTGCTGAGCACACTGAAGTGTCAGGTATGATAATGGGGCGAGGGTCTCCAGAGATGGGATCCCCAGGCCTGACTGTGAAGCCCATCTGATTTATGCCATTGTACTTGCAGCGGAGAGTAACTACCAAAAAGAGGTTTCTAACAGTAACTGCTACAGCCTTTGGGTCCACTCTCATCGATTTAGGAGTATTTAGAATGCAACCATACATAGAATAACCTTTTTGGTATGGAAATGGCATTATGTACTCCATGACAGACTTTGAGGCCTCTTGGTTCCTTGCCTCAGCCCTGAGCTCCAAAAGGGTTGAGAAAGTTCAGTCATCCCATAGAATCCTAGGGGCATTCAGCTTTCTCTTTCTGAGCCTGTTCTGAGCTGAGACCTGACATGTTTGTAAAGTGCCTGGGGTCTGAATATCTCCCAGAGCCTGGGAACACCACACCCCTTAGCAGCGTGTTGGAACACCGTTTTGCCCAACTTAGAATCCTTTTTTTCTGAAACACCGGTCTCTAGGGTTTCCTTGGCACCTCCCATCAAAGACCTAACCAAACTGTTAAAGTCATATGCACAAATTGTGAATCTGGTTTTCCTAAGTGCCAGGAGTTTCTTAAGTGCTGGGGTTATTAGAGTAGCAAATAAACTGCCTAATCTGTGTTTAGAAGGGTAAACAAAAGCATCTGTAGACTTGAAAGAAACAAAGCTAACCGTCCATGTGGGTCTCTTAATCAGCATCCTGATGTGAATGAATAAGGGACGTAAGGCTCGAGAATAGAAGAGAATAAGGAGAGCATTTAGGGCAGAGCACATGGTTCCTGGGAGCACAGTCAGGACTGCTTGGGAGCATTGGAATAGAAGTGGCATTCAGGACACCGAGGCACTGGTGGGAATCAGGCATTTTTCTGGGTGCGCATGCCTGCTGCTGTGCGAAAACCATCTGCTGCCAGCAACTTGGCAGCAGTATGTTTTCATCGATGTGAGTTGTTTGGTAACCCACATGTAGTGCCGAAAATAACCCCACCTATCACTGCACTATCTGGAAATAGGATGAAGAACTTGAGAAGATGCGAGAAGTGTGCGAGCAAAATCAGCAGCTTCTCCGAGAGAATGAAATCATCAAGCAGGTAATATGGCCTCCCACCCACTTTTCATAAGCCCTGGGAGCCCCTGTGGCAATTGAGGTCAGCTCTTGGGAGCAGCCCCGAGTGTGATGAGCCAGCTCTATTTTGGAGGTCTCTATCGACTTTCTGGATGATATGGTCCCTTGCATTTCCAAATGGTAGAAACACACCTTTTTTGAATCTGCTCTTTTCTGAAATGAATCCTGATCTTCTAAAGCAAGAGCCCTTCAACCTGCCTCACTTTACTATGGTTTCAATTCAGCTACCTTAGGAATCTTTATGTTTTAGCCATTGACACTCCCAGAAGCTGCCATGCGGTATACACTGTATTTTCTTTCCAAACAGAAACTGACCCTCCTCCAAGTAGCCAGCAGACAGAAACCTCATCTTCCAAAGGATACCCAGCTATCTCCAGACTCTTCTTTTGAATATATCCCACCTAAGGTAAACTCCTCGGTGCTGGTAATACCTTCATATGGCCACGGTTGGGGTGAGTGTGCTAAATTCATCCTTAAGAAGAGATTGAGAGTTAAAAATCCCCAATCCCAGGGCGCCTGACTAGCTTAGTCAGTAGAGCATGTGACTCTAGAATCTCAGGGTTGTGAGTTTGAGCCCCACATTGAGTGCAGAGCTTGCTGAAAAATAAAATCTTTTTAAAAATCCCAAATTCCAGCATCTCCATTTGCCTTGGAGTCCCAGATAAAACTGCAGTGCCGTCTTGAGGAAAATAGGCATCCTCCCTCCCCAGAAGGCTGACTTCTGGCCACGCAGAGGCATTATGTAACAACTGAGGAGAGGCAGGAGAAAAGAGCAGTGTTCAGCTGTCCATCCAAAGATACTTATCAGCTCATGAGTCCCTTTCCTCCGTCAGATTGCTCAGCCTCAACCCTTTCATTTTCCATCCCTTCAAAGACTCTGCAAGGCCAAAGGCTACAGCAGAATTAATTCTGCCTGGGAAAGCCAAGGAGCTATATTTGAGGGAGTCTGAAATCTCGGCTCTGAGAATATAGCTGGTGACAGCTACTAGGAAGATTTGATCTACATGTGTTTTTACTATTTTATTAAGTAATTATTCCAAACCTTTTTTCTTAGCCGAAACCTTCCCGTTTTAAAGAAAAGTTCCTGGAGCAAAGTGTGGACATCGAGGATCTAAAATATTATTCAGAGCATTCTGTGAATGAGCCTGAGGACAGTGCTGGTGATGATGATGATGATGGGGATGATGAGGAATGGAAGCCAACAAAATTAGTTAAGGTGTCCAAGAAGAACATCCAAGGGGTAGGAGGCAGCTCTTATCGCTGTCAGGGGTTCTAGCCCTTGGTCTGCACTGCCAGTGGGAATTGGCTGGCCCCGTGCCCTGCACCTGAGCCCCTGGGTCCCGTTCAAAGGCATTGGCTCCATTGAGGAGTCCTTGTTGGGCAGCTCTGTGTGGAACCTGAGTCTAGCGGAGAAGGCTGCCTGAGTGCACAAGATGGCTTTCTTCATGTTTTTAGGTTCTTACTAAGTCTGAACGGTTGTCAGTATTTTATACCATTTCATTGAGGCTGGTTTCAAAATGTTTGTAATAATCCTTCATGTTTTTATAGCACTTTACAGTTTATCAACCATTCTCACATGGGTTATCTCCTTTTTTTGTCACACACACACAAAAAAAAATCCAGTGAGGTATTTATTGTTTGCATTTTATAGATGGATTTGAGAACCAAATGGAGGGAGGAGGGAAGTGACCTCGCTCAAGGTCAAGAAACCAAGAACAGTCAGGACTCGAAACCAAATATCCTGACTCCAAGTCCAGTTTATTCCTACCATGGCATGGTCATCTCAGTAAAAATTGCGGACCAGAAGTTAACTGGAAACTTTATCTTCCTTGCCTCATGGAGTAATTTTGCTCCCTAGGCTAAGGGGCAATAGGAATTACAGAAAAAGCTAATAACTAAGTTCAAACAAACTTAGTTTAGGAACAGTTGGACTTTGAGGCATGCTTTCTTTACTTCCAAGATGACAGTCCTATGTAATTATCAAACCTAGATGTTTTATGTTGAAGCATTAACATCACAGGCACCATAGTTCACCACTACCCCAGCGATGCCCTGAGGCCACATTCCACTGAAGGAGGACGGTTCATAAGGGACCCTAGCCAGCTCCCTGGAAGGTTAACTTGATTTCATTGGCTGCTTGAGCACCACATCAGGGACTGGGCCTTAAAAGGCCACAACACCAAAGCGAAGCAAGCTGTGAGGACTAGCTAGCCGTGGTGGCATTACATCATTTGGAAAGAGTCATCAGGGATGTGGCATATCACCTGCCTTAATGGGACTAAAGAGCTCATCGTTAGCCTCAGAGAGCTTATCATCTAGAGGGAAAACAATACAAAGAAATAGAAGCATACCAAAGAACCTCAGCATATTCATATCAGGGAGATGGACTGAGGGATTTTTAAGAGTGACTATAAAGCCAAACCAAGCAGATATAATTTAGGAAGATACTGTCAAAGAGATGACTATTACTGCATCCTAAGACGGAAAGGGAAATACGGTCTCAGAAGCAAGTGGGAGACCATTGTTAGCATAGTGAATAGCCTATTGCAAAGACTTAGTTGTAGAGGGACAGGGGGCTGGGACACTTATAGAAAATGGGGCAGAACCTGTCTGATGTTCATTCACTTATTTAACAAACATTTATGGACTCTACTCTGACCCCAGTGGAGAGCATGAGCTGAATGTAGATACAAGGGTCGGCTGAGTAATAGAAAGCAAGAGTTGAGAAATACACAGAGAAACAGATGGCAGAGGACCTAAAACCCCTGGGAAAATGTGTCCAAATGTGAAGCAAATATGTGTTGACTTGTGCTCAAAGCAAGCTTACTGTATGTATCATAGCAATGCTACCCCACATGTAAAAGGAAAATAGAGAAATCTAGTAAAAATTGCAAGCAAGTATTTGCATCATGAAAAAAATCTCTCTAAAACCGTGAGAGATTATTCTTTTCTAGGCTTTTCCTCTGATTTAAGAACTTGAGAAGAGAATATAACTGGGCATTAAGGGGAACAAACTGGCACACGGTCTAGTTTCTCCCTTTTAGCAACCTCGAAGTACATGGATGCTATGTATTACACATAGCAGAGAGCTATCTGCTCTCTGATCAGACGGCTCGTAGACACATTAGCTGTGGACCTTAATACTTTCTTGCATGAAGGTCATCCTGTCTGCTCTGACACAGCTGAAATGGGCTGGAGTTATCACTAGATGATTTTAAAGGAGGCTGCTACAGTCACCAAACTAATGACTCGGCTAGAGCTAATGTTGAAAAAGTAGGCTTCTTCACTCAACCATGTTTCCTATATGTACTAAGGAGATGCTGAGGGACAGGCCATGTGCCATAGTAAAGGTAATAGCTTTGAAGCCAGGTAGGCATGGGTTCTAATGTTGAGTTTGCCACTGACTAGTCACATGACCTGAAACAGGTCACTTGATCTCCCTAAGCTTCTAATTCCTTATCTATGCGATAAAAGGATTAGACTGGAATCGGGGATGTGTAAGGTCCCTTCCAGCACCAATACCCTGAGTCAAAGTAACAGTCAAAGTTGTATAAATAAGTTTTTAATTAAGGAGTTTTAATAATACCACCTTTATATGGTGTTTTATAATGTCTAGGTAGTTCAAAGAAGGAATATATGCAAAAGCACATTATGCATAATAAAATATCATGCAGGTATCGTTATTCAAGCACTGAAAGCATTTTACAAATATTCTCATTTGTCCCCTTTGGCAGAAAAGAGGGGGCAGGAATTCTTATCTCTTCCTTAGTGATGAAAGAATGGAGATGAACTTGAATGAAGTGACCTGTCCAAGATCATACCAAGTATTAAATATAGGCCCAGAGCCCGAGTCTCCTGTCATAGCCTGGTTTTTGGTTGGGTTTTTGTTTTGCTTTTTGTTTTGGTGCAAAAAGGTGATTTTGTTAAAGCACACGGACAGGACCTCTGGGCAGAAAGTGCTGCACTGGGGTCACAAGGAGTGGCCCATTATATACTTTCAAGTTGGGAGGGGGTTAGGGATAGCATAAGTCTCTAAGGAATTTTGGAAGCAAGTTTTCCAGGACCTTCAGGGGGCCAGCTTTTGTGTGGAAAAGCTCATGTATTACTGTCTAATAAAACCTCAGTCATGAGACCCTTCAGATGTATATGGGGGTGCCATATGCTTGGGGATGATTGCCAATATGTATCTTGGGGGGTTTAGAGATAAAGGAAATTTCTAAAGGAATTTTTATATGTTAAATTAGACTTACAGGATCGGAGGGCACAGTGTAACCCTGAGATCAGTGCTAGAGCAATTACAGACTCAAAAGCAATAGTTCTCAACCCTGACTACACATTAGGATCTCAAAGGGAGGTCTTCAACATAGGGAAACTGGGACCCCACCCTTGGATATTCTGATTTAATTGGTCTGAGGTGGGATCTGGCCTTTTTGAAAAGCTCCCCAGAGATTTCTTATGTGTAGTCACAGTTGAAAACCACCAGCTTAAAGGAACCCCAGAGATCTTTCAGTTCTACTTCCCACTCTATATAAAAAAATCCCTCTATTATAGTGGTTCTCAGGGGTGGTGTTGGGACATGTGGGTTGCCAGCTATTGTGATACACACATGTACGCACACACACCATGTACTACATAAATATATTTGAGGTCATGCCTGTGGCAAGGTCATGTTTCCTCTCCTACTTTCTGATCTGGGGCCTGGGTGAAAAGGAGAAGAGAACAAGATGAAGTTATAGCTAGTGAAATGGCATTCATGTGATGACTACATCCATCGTGTGTGTCATGACTGTCCGATAATACCACTACCAGATATTTATCTGGCCTCTGCCTGCTTCAAAACTTCTAGTACTGGGAAGTCCACAGTCTCGTAGGGCAGCCCACTGTAGTCCACTAACTGTTAGGAGGTTGTTCCTTATTGAGCTAAAATAAAATGTACTATCCTATAAATCATCCCAACGGGGGGGAGGACTGTGGAGAAATCTGATTGCTCTTCCTTATGGCTGCCCTTCAGATACCACTCTCATTCTGTTATCCCTTTAGATAAAATAGAGACACACTGACAGGATAATAGGATGTTGTGGAGGCACCGAGATGAATCTGTGAATGTCAGAGGACCATACCCAGGCTATAGCAATCAATGGATCAATGTCATCTTGGTAAAGTGTCTCTGGAACATGTCATAGAATTCTGTCTTTTGTCCTATATTATTCAAAGAAGCAAGATTTTGTTATTATAATGTCCAGTATTGGCAAGGGTGACTAATGTGGACTTCGCTATCTATTGCTATTAGGCATGCGAACTGGTGTACTTCTAGAAGGCAACTTGAAAATATGTATCAAAAATCTGGGATGCCTCTCTGGCTCAGTCGGTACAGCATGTGACTCTTGATCTCAGGGTTGTAGGTCCAAGCCCCATGTTGGACGTGGAGATTACTTTAAAATTAAAATATATCAAGCACTGTTTCTAGGTGCTAAGGACACAACAAACAAGATCTCGACCTTATGAAACTAAATACATTCTTGTGGAGAGAGACAACACAATGACCAGAAAAACAAAAAAAAATAAGATTTTGTTTATTTATTTGACAAAGAGAGCAAAAAAGCACAAGCAGGGGGAGTAGCAGAGGGAGAGAGAGAGAAGCAGTCTCCGAGCTGAACAGGGAGCCCAACGTGGGGCTCAATCCCAGGACCGTGAGATCATAACCTGAACTGAAGGCAGACACCTAACTGACTGAGCCACCCAGGTGCCCCCACATAAAATAATTTTTAGATGATGGTAAGAGATAAACAGAAGATATAGTGACATGGGGTGCCTGGGTGGCTCAGTTGGTTGAGTGACTGCCTTCAGCTCAGGTCATGATCTCGGAGTCCCAGGATCGGCCCCGCATCGGGCTCCCTGCTCAGCGGGAAGCCTGCTTCTCCCTCTCCCACTCCCCCTGCTTGTGATCCCTCTAGCTATGTTTCTCTCTGTCAAATAAATAAATAAAATCTTTAAAAAATATATAGTGACACCATAGAGAATTCTGAGATAGAAAAGAGTTCTTTAAAAGAGTGTTTAGGAGAGGCCTCTCCAAGGAGGAAATACTTAAGCAGAGATCTCAGCAAAGTAAAAGAGCAGGTCGGGGAAAGAACCAGAGGGAAAACACTTCAGGAAAAGGGAAGAGCAAATGCAAAGACTTCAGGCAAGAATGGATTTGGTTTATCAAGGAACAGCTGAAAAGGCCAAGGTAGCTGGAGAGTGTTGAAAAATAGGAGAGAGTAGACAAGTCAGGCCAGAGGGGTAGTTAGGGGCCAGATCATGGACAGCCTTGTCGATGGTGGGAAGATTTAGATTGTGTTTACATAGCAGGAATCTATGGTAATATGATTGGTAATAGTAAGCAGTTTCTTTGAAAACATTCTTAATATCTAACATTAGGGGGTTGGTTAAACAAATTGCTATTCCCACATGATGAAACACTATATACAGCTCTTAAACATTTAAAGTCGTGATTTTGATTTTTAGATTTTTAAAGTGATATGTATTAATCTCAAAATCAGGAAAAAAGATACTATAATGGTTTCTTTTACCTTCACAACTAACAGAACAATGTTGGTTCTGTGAGAGAGACTGAAGGGCTTGTATTTAACTGTAAACTCAGTATGGATTCACAAAGATGTGACAAAGGAAAAAGAGCTACTGTGATTTTTAGGCCTTATGAACAAGACCATTGGGTCCATAACAGGGGCATTGCGTTGTGTCAGTCTACCTCACAATGGCCAGACACGCCAGCAGTAGAAAGTGATGCTCATTTCTGGATGTCAAAGTTGAGGATGAACTTGGACAGACTGGTGTATGGCCAAGGTGGTGAGGATTCTTGGAAACCATGTCATGTGGTAGATCGTTGAGGAAGGTAGGTATATTTAGCTTTGAGAGGCTCTGGACAGAGCGGGACTGAGTAGTGGAAATTATGCTCAGAGTTTGAACAGAATGCTGTGCAAGTGTGGTTAAACTAATTCCTTACCATTCCACACGGCAGAACTGGGTCCTGTGGTCAGAAGTTATATAGACACTACCCTCATCTCGGGATAAATAGAGCCTCAAGTAATTAGACCAGGGACATTAGAGAGGGGTTTCATACATCAAATCAGGCTCTAGATGGTCGCCGAGGTTTCTTCTGACTCTAATCCATCATTCTATGAGATCTGCCGCCTATGTTTGTTCCAAGCCAAACTACCACCCCTTCTCCCACCATTTCTCTTATAACATGGCTTCCTATAACACTGGTCACCTGCCTCTTTTTTTATTTAAAGTCCTCTTTAAACACATAGATGCACTAAACTCCCAAATGTGCGTACCAGGAAACTGTTGTCTGTGCTTTTATATACCCGAAAAAAATTATGATTCCCTAAAATAGGGCGCATTCTATCAAGTGGGGTCTGACTGACCCAGAGTCTAGTGAAGCAGTTGCTCCCCCTGATTTCCAAACAAGGGAGTTGGGTTGTGTCAGTCTACCTCACAATGGCCACACCAACTTTAGAAAGTGATGCTCATTTCTGGATGTCACAATCATGGATGAACTTGGACAATTTCCACCTGACTGATTTTCTTGTTGAAAGCCATTTCACACTGTTGACTCATGAAGCTTGCTGACACCTCACATCCTTAGGCCCTTTTTGCACCAACTACTCTTTATGCCAGCTCGCCCCCCCCCCATGTTATATATATGGCTGATGTAGGGAGAACCCAGATGCCAGACTTCTGTTTATCCTTGTTATAACTTCTCCTTCAATTTGCAGCCCAGAATTCCAGCCTGTCAAAATATTTTCAAATTGTGATTGTTCCTTACTAATTAATCATCCTTGCAGTTTTGTGCCGTCATTACCGTCGATAAACAGACCTACCTTACAGACTGGTTACAGGAGTCAAATGAGATTTGGTATTTATATATATGAAAGGACTCTGAAAACTGTAAAGTGCTATACAAATGTGAATGATTTTATTTTATATCCTCAGTGATTTATTAGAATGTCAAATGATTAAACTGCTGAGTACATAACCCAGGCTGACGCTGAACCAAGTGCAGAAATGAGATTAGGGTGAAAGTATCGCTGAGTACAGCTAAAGATACCGAGCAAGTATACTCAGCCCTTAAACACACCTAACCCTACTACCGACCAACTTGCCATTCATCGCTTTGACCATAAGATCATCCTGAGAGGCTTTGCTGGTTACCCTGCACTGTTCTGGCATCCCTCCCATCGGTCTTTCCAAATACAATCCAAACCAGAAAATGGATTTTTCTAGCATGACGTGTGGTTAGGCAACCTCTCGTGGTTCTGAGGATCACCGTTTCCCTAAAGAAGAGGGGATCAAGGAGAAAGAAGCTTGGTCAAGTTTCTGTTTCCATTTTCCACTTCCCATGTCTTCTAAAAAGGCTTACAAATGAAGGGGAGTCATGTTATGTTGGTCTTCTAGGCCTTGCAGTGATGTGTGTTTCTCCAAACCTGATTTTGCAGTGTTCCTGCAAGGGCTGGTGTGGGAATAAGCAGTGCGGGTGCAGGAGACAGAAGTCAGACTGTGGCGTGGACTGTAGCTGTGACCCCACAAAGTGTAGGAACCGCCAGCAAGACAAGGTAGGACCAGCTCTGTTGGCCCTCACCTTCCTTTGGGCCTCCCACCGGTTCCCACCACCCTAAAGCCTGACGTCTCCCACACGGCTCTCCCTACCCTTCTTGTGCCCTATGCAACCGGAGACATTTCCCTTCTTGGTCCTTCTTCCTCTCTGGTAGCCTTGTCGAGGTAGCCCCTTCAGAAACCACAGCCCTTCGCAGGAGACTGCCAGATATGCAGCTCCCCACGCCCAGTCTTGGCTGTGAAGTTTGGGTACAGTTTCTGAGGCCGGAACAAGAAACAGGAAAGCAGGCAACTACAGGCACATAGACACGCAGGACCAAACTAGTCCAGAGGCTTAGCTGGAACGTTAAGGGCCACGTGGCAGCTTCCAGGAAGGAACTTAATCCCTCTGACATCTTGAGACATTAGTTGCTTAGACCCTCTCCATGGGAACCAACTTACTCCATGGCTCTAGGAAAAGGTCCACAGGAGCTTGGTCTTGCAAGTAGTTGTGGGCCAAGTTAGTTGTACCTGTTCTCCTTCTGTTGCTCCCGGGAAGAGCAAAGTCGGGGAAACAAAGATTGCCTTACTCCTACCCATGCGCATGGCTGAGGCTTGTTCTATGTGATCTGCCACAGCTCCAGCAAGCTTAGTATAATGATCCCTCAGCATACATTTCTTGAACATCTACACAAGAACAGTTCTGCCCTGGGGCATCTATTAAAATGACTTCCAAAGCAGGCAGTCATTAGAGGACTAAAGTGGCAAGTTGGGGGTCAGGCTGAGAATCATAGAAGTAGCAGGGACTGTAAGGATTTTCTGTCCCCGTGGTTCTTCCAGGTTGGGTTCTGGAGTCCTACAGTGGCCCCGTGGACATGCTTCTTGCCCTGGCTCGGTTTGACCCTGTGTATTTCAGAGCAACTTGCTCTTTACTGCTTTTTTCTATATTGGATTTCCTCTGAGGATGCCAGTTGTCAAAGCACTTATCTAGTCGCATGCTCCCATTACATGGGGAAGGAAAGTGAGACCCAGAGATAAGCCTAAGTGACTCACCCAATACTACCCAGCTGGTCATGACAGCTGAGATTAGACCTCAGGCTTCCTGACTCTCAGACCCATTCTGTCGTCATGACAACAGGCTGTAATTCTAATCCAGGCTCTACCACAGAGTCGTCCTGTTACCAAAGTAACTTTTCACTTTTGGCCTTAGTTCCCTTCTCTGAAAGGAAGACTAATACAGACAACACCTGGTGGGCATGCTAGAAAGGATAGAGCAGATTACAGAGGATGGAAGATGAATCAAAGAAATGACCAAGGCTTGGCTTTGTTTTAAACACTGCTCTGTAATGTCCCCTCTGCCGCTCCCCTACCTGGTCCTTTGTCTTCGGAAGCTGCCTTTAAGCACTGCAATGGCGAGGAACCGCAAGCAGGGTCTCCCTAAGACTCGCTTCGACTGGAGAGCCTGGGTGGCTCAGGTCATGATCCCGGAGTCCCTCATTGGGCTCCCTGCTTGGCAGAAAGCCTGCTTCTCTCCCACTCCCCCTGCTTGTGTTCCCTCTCTCACTGTCTCTCTCTCTCTCTGTCAAATAAATAAATAAAATCTTAAAAAAAAAAAGACTTACTTCGACTGACCGATGAGGTGCTCCGAGCTGATACTCCCTGCTTAGAGGGGAGCAGACTGACTTTGGAACCCCGGTAGCTGAACTTCTAATATGCCTGTCTGGTTCTCAGGATGGCCTGGGCACTGTTGAGCGGACCCAGGATTCTGAAGGCTCTTTCAAACTGGAGGATCCCACAGAGGTTACCCCAGGACTGAGCTTCTTTAACCCTGTCTGCGCCACGCCCAACAGCAAGGTAGGTGGGCTAAAGGCTGCATTTCCAACTCTCTTGGCAGTCATATCTGTATTAGCTATGGCAGAGTGCAGTGGGAGGAAAGTGAGGAGAGGTATGATCAGCTTGCTGGGAGGTGGGAATCAGGCATAGGCCAGAATATTTTTTTAGTCTTCCAAGAGAGCCTCTTCCCTGACCCAAGATCTCTTCAAACCTGTCTCTGCCCTTCTCAGATCCTGAAAGAGATGTGTGATGTGAAGCAGGTGCTGTTAAAGAAGACAATGCCAGGTGCCTCCACCCTTGGCCTCTCAGAACTGAAACACACAGCAACAGAATCCCAAGAAAATAAAGCTCCAGGGAAGAAAAAGAAACGAGCGCTGGCCAGCAATACCAGCTTCTTCTCTGGCTGCTCCCCCATCGAAGAGGAAGCCCACTGAAGTTGGACTTGTCATCTCGCGGCCCTTGTCTGTCTTGGGAGATGCTTTCAGATTGCAGCCAGAAGGAGTTCCTTTAATGACTCCTCTGAATTTCAGGGTTCTTACTGTTGGAAAAAAAATAAAAGGGGGACGGCATGTTACCACAAGGGAGGAAATCTTTGTTGGTTGTTGGCCCTTACTCTCCAGTCCCCTAGCCCCAGACTACTATTCTGTCTTCTCCAGAAAGGTGCCAAGCCACCTGCTGAAGAAAGAATCAACTGACCTTCTTGATGACTCATCAGGAGCCAATCCTCAGTACAATCTAGCTCTTTCTTAGTTGTGAGCAGGTAAGGCTGCCCCCCCCACCTCCCCGAGGGGACGAGGCTGAGGCTGCCTTACCTCTACGTTGTCTCAGCTTCAGGGCAGAACCTGGCCAAGGCTGGAGGCCTGGCACCAGTACTTCATCCCCCATCAGGAATGGGGGTGACAATCGGATATTTCCTGCCCTCATCATCTCTGGATTGTTTTGTAAACAGTGCCCTCAGCTGTCTTCCGTGTTGCTGAGGTCAATGAAATTTGTTAAAGTGTTAATATTAAGTAAATAAATAAATTTTAGTCTAGCTGCTGTTTGGAAAGACCCTCTGTACCCAAAGCAGAAATATCACCTGCGTTCCTCAGTGCCTGGATGGGCCCTCGAGGAGAATTAGGGCAAGCACCCAACTGAGGTCTCGCTCACACTGAAGCTTCTCGTGTGACTCTGGGGTGGCATTGGTAGCTATTCTTGAATGCCCTGCAGCCCGGTTTCTTGGCACAGCCTGGGCGTGGGACCACACTGCTGCCCAGTCCCAGGACAGCACAGTCCTGGCTGCCTGCTGTCTCCTTTGAAAGCAGAGGGGGGTGTTGTTTACTCCTTACTATGTATGCATCAGGGTCCTCCGGCTCTGCTTCAAGCTAAAATGAGGCTAGCCCCGGCCTGCCAAACAGACTGCTGACTGACCTCGAAGCCTTGGGAGGAGCTCGCAAGCCCTGGGCTAACTATCCCTGCGTTCTGAATCCCAGTCCCCACTCCCACACCACTCACCCAACCGAAGGTTCCCAGAGCACCCCCCCCACCCCAGCACTGGGCCCACAGAATCCAGGACTCCTCTAGAATCCACCAGGCCCCCAGAGAAGAAAACTGAAGGACAACCTGTCTCAAATGGAGCCTGTAGGAGGCCTAGGTGGCCAGGCCACCCTCTCTGGCCTCCGGCCAGCAAGCAGCCCTGCTTCTCTTTGCATTTTAATGACAAGGGAGCAAGGGAGCCTCTTGCCATTGCCAACTAGAGCCCCTGGATACAATGGGAAGGCAGAGGGAGGGAGGCCTCTCTTGGCAGGAGAGAGCCAGGCTTCCTTCTCACTGTTCCAAATTCAGTACGTGTCAGGGGAGGGGTAAGTGAGTTTATTCCCAAAGATGTTTTTTCCCACCAACACTGTGCAAGCCTCCCAGGCTTTGAGCCACTGCATCAGCCAAAGGGTAGAGAGGGAAGGTCAGTCAAACCAGCAGCTTGCACCCCCCCCCATGCCAGCCCCCATCCCACCCACAGAGAGCCCTGTGCTTTAGCACTGAGATGGCTATAGCATGCTAGCCAGCCTTCTCCTGCCGATGGTACATATAGGAACAGCACCTTTTGCACATGTTCATCTTCCAAAGCTTGTGACCCTAACACTACACTCTTCAGATGATTCCTGGGAAGAGACTCTAGATACCTTGGGGACAAGACATCAGGAATGACACAAGTCTCACTACATCCTGAATGATTGCCTCCTGTCTCGGGTGGCGGAGGGAAGGAGAAGGCTGCTAGTGTCACCCAGGATTCACAAGGCCCAAGGGGACCCCGGGTCCAGAAACAGGACCTGCTTCCCAGAGCTCAGGAAGTAGCTTGCAACCCTGTATAGGGGTTTCGATGCACCTTATAGAAGTGGAAGTAGGATCCCAGGAGGGAAAAGAGACTGAAGAAAAGAGACTGATCCTCTCAGTGAGCTTGAGAGAAATGCTAGACTGACTCTCTCTCTCTCTCTCTCTCTCTCTCTCTCTCTCTCTCTCTCTCACACACACACACACACACACACACACACACACACACACACCATCTTCCCAGGGGGTTGGCTGGGCCCCTTCTCACTGCCAAGTTGCAGAGTTGTGTGGTCACCTCCCCCCAGCTTCCCGCCCGCCAGTGCCCTCAGCCCTCGCCTCCCTGAGCCCAGGACAACAGGACAAAGCTCCGGCAGTGACTAAGAGGGGAACAGGAGGAGGGACAAGAGGGATGGGGAGGGCCGCACAAAGGAAAAGGAATTCCTCACGCCAAGCCCCTGACCAGCAGCGAGTAAAGAAGCAGATCTGTTCTCCCTCCCCCTGCCCCCCTCTCATCAGCAGCCCCCCCTCCCCCCGCCCGGGCTGGGCACTGGCCAACGAGCAGCTCTCAAGCCCTTCGGACATAAGCCACGCAGCCTCCTGTAGGTGGCAACAGTGCCACCTGTTTGACCGGTGGGGCTGAGCCAAGGAGTAGAAGAGGGAGGAGGCAGACAAACTCGGAGAGGAGCTGGGAAGCAGTGCAGAGCAGAGCAGAGCGCTGAGCAGAGCAGAGCTGCAGCTGAGACAAGGTGTGAGGGCTGGGGAAGGCTGGGGGTGACAGGCGGGAATGGTGGGGTGGAGACGGGCTCCCACCAACCGGCAGGGATGGGGCCCAGGGATGGAGCAGCACCCCTGCTCAGCTCCCCTGATTGGGGTTTTCAAGCTGCTCAGATCCTGATCCCAGCCACAGACAGCTCCTGGAGGGAGGTGGGACTCTGGAAGGCTCTCTCTGGGGTACAGGGGCAGGACCTGAAGGGAGGCAGGAATTGTGGATGGAGCCCAGGACAGGCTACTAGAAGCCAGTCCCGAGATGGGAAGAAGAAGGGGCCTCCCTTTAGGATGTTTCCCCCCACCCTGGGAGGGGTCTTAGAGAGAGGAGAGTTTTCCTTACCCCAGCTACAGCCCCCTCACCCCTCCACTCCCCACTCTAATCCTCCTTTCCCAAGGCCCCCGTGGGGTAAGGAGGGCAGTTTCAAGAGCAGCCACACCCTCTTCCTTCAGGGACCTGGCCACTGTGTCCCCCTCTAAGACTCCACAGCCTTCCGGAGCCCACATGACAAGGGCTCGTGTCCCTCAGACCACACACACTCGGGTGTATCCAGGGGCTCCTCTACACACTTGAAGTCATCTAGAAACCCATTAGTACTGGCAGCCACTAGTGCGCACACACATACCAGCGCTGACGCGAATCTCACACCCTCTCAGGTAGAAGGACACACACCCAGCCTAGTTCAGGGATCAGTACGTCAGCTAGGTCTCAGTGTGACCAGAAAACACAAGGTCTAACAATCCCCAGACCCCAACACAACCGTGCCCCCCACCACGTGGACACACGCACCTTTGACCGGTATTTGTTGTACTTTCACCCAAGCAAGCTCAGAGGGTGGGGCCCCTAAGAGGGAGAAGGTGGAGACTGGGTTCCTAGCTGGGGTGGGGGGGTGACTGGGCAGGATGACTGGGCAGGAAGGGACACGACTGGGGCTAAAGGGCCTGGATTTTCAAGGTGTGTGCGGACAGGAAAATTGTTCCTTGGAAGGCAGGGAGGTGACCCAGGCAACAACCTGTGGCCTTCCAGTCTTCCTCCTACAGACAGTGCCCCTTGCTCCCTGGGAGGTGGAGACTGAGAATCTTTTAGTCGGGGCTTTGTGGTGTGTGCAATCTTTGTATCCATAGCAACCGGCCAACTAGCCAGGCCTTTCTTAGCCCCCTGCCCCCTGTCAGAACTAGAACCTCTGCTTCAGGTTATTCTTGGTTCCTGGGGTAGAAGGATCCCCACCATGGGGCTGCCTGAAGCTTGGCCAAATCAGCCTCAACTTGCCCGAACTGACTTTGCCCCACCCCGGGCAGTTTCTCCTGAGTCCCCACCCTCGGGCAAACACGCCATCACCAGAGCTGGATGGATACTGTTAACCGGGGAAGAGTTGGGGTGGGTGGGTACGCATCCTGCCTGCAGCGGCTGCATCTCATGGGTGTCCCACTGACTTCCCAGGTCTCCAGATTCAAGGGAAAGACCCCAGAGATTATCACATTCCCTCCTCGGCTCACGTCCTCATCCAATCTGGCACTTTGGGCAGCCCCATGACCTCGGGTTGCTGAGCAGCGGCCCAGCCTCTGCTCCTCCCCACCTCCCCTCCAGCTCCTCAGATGCACAGGGAGGGAGGCTGGGCTCTGCCCTTTGCCAGGGTCCCTGATGGCTGAGTGTCCCTTCTTCCAGGCCCTCACCATGGCCGAGTCCCCCAGCTGCTGCTCTGTCTGGGCCCGCTGCCTCCACTGCCTGTATAGCTGCCACTGGAAGAAATGCCCCAAAGAGAAGATGCAGACGAGCAAGGTGGAGTGGGGGTCGGGGGCAGGGGTGGAAGTCCGAGGCAGAGGCCACCTGGAGGGGATAAGGATGCCCAGTGCTCAGAGGCAGCTGGGGGGGAAGGGGCTTTCTCTCCCCAGGAAGAAAATCTCTCTCTGCCTGCAGAGCAGCCCAACGCCTGGCAGGAAGCCCCCTTGAGCTGCCATCCGTTGGGGACTCTGAGCTGGAAGTGGGGATCGGCTGTGAGCTTCTCTCCTGCCCCTTTGCAGTGCGACTGTATCTGGTTTGGCCTGCTCTTCTTCACCTTTCTCCTCTCCCTGGGCTGGCTGTACATCGGGCTCATCCTTCTCAATGACCTGCACAACTTCAATGAGTGTGTCATGGACCCCCTCCTTCCTCAGCCTCCACATTAATCTCTGCCCCAGCTTGGAACCCCTGGGTGCTCAATCATCCCCAGCCCTGCCCAGCTGTCCCACTACCCAACCTCCTTAGAAAATTCCTCCACGGAGTCCACCCACTCCCTCCCCCGGCCCCCACCCAGTCCCTGGGGCCTCTAGCCCCATGAAGGGCTTCCCCCACTCCCTTCTGGTCATCCTTCTGGACCCCCCCACCTCAACTCCCCTCAGGCCACTATGAACACCCCTCCCCCCACAAAGACACTTTCCTCTTCCTTCCCACAGATTCCTATTCCACCACTGGGGACACTGGATGGACTGGTCCCTGGCATTTCTGCTGATCATCTCTCTACTTGTTACATATGCATCCATGCTATTGGTGGGTCGGGGAGCAGCCCGTCTCAACCCCCGCCCCACTGAGTCCTCCTTTGCTGCTCAGCTTCAACCCCTGGCCACCAAGGGGAGGGCAGTGGGGAGGCATCAGCCTGGGAAGCCCGTCTCACAGGCCCCTCTGGGTGCCTCATTACTCCCACCACCCTCTGCCTCTAGCTCCTGGCCCTGCTCCTGCGGCTCTGTGGCCAGCCTCTGCATCTACACAGCATCCACAAGGTAGAGTGGGGGATGGGAGTGAGCGGGAAGTGGGGGGGCCCTGGGCCCAGCGCTCAGCCAGTTCTTTGCCGAGCATCCCAGTATTCTACCCGTGGGCTTAAGCTCAGGACCCGAAGCCCAGTAAATATGTGTTGCGTGAAGGAAGGAACATGATGAGTCAAGCAGAAAGGGTTCTGTTGTCATAGAGTGTGGGTGAGGGGCTGGTGCGGGGCCAGCCTGGGGAGCCACGAGCCCAGGTTGACAAAGAAAGAACAATTCCACCCCCCTCGCCCCCCAGATGCTGCTCCTGCTCATCATGCTTCTTGTGGCCGCTGGCCTTGTGGGGCTGGACATCCAATGGCAGCAGGAATGGCGCAGCTTACGCCTGTCACTGCAGGTGGGTGGCTGATTTCCAGTGCCCAGGTGGGAGCCTTGGCCTTGGTCCAACTCCCTGGTCCCCAGGGCTGCAAGGAGCTCCAGACTCAGGACCCGGGAGGGCCACTGGAGAGAAGACCCCTCCTCACCAGCTCTTGTCCGCAGGCCACAGCCCCGTTCCTTCACATTGGAGCAGTTTCTGGGCTCACCCTCCTGGCCTGGCCCGTGGCTGACACCTTCTACCGAATCCATCGAAGAGGTGCCAGCTCCACTCCCCAATGTACTCCCACCAGATGCCGATGCTTCTGCCTCCTGCTGCCCGTCTTACTGCGCCTGCACTCTGCTTTCTGCCTACCCACCCCCGCCCTGAGCTCACCCACCGCCCCTTCTCCATAGCCTGTCCCCCACTCCCCATAGGTCCCAAGACTTTGCTCCTGTTCCTATTTTTTGGAGTTTCCCTGGCTGTCTACCTGGCCCCGCTGTGCATCTCCTCACCCTGTATCATGGAGCCCAGAGACTTACCCCCCAAGCCTAGTCTGGTGGGACACCGAGGGGCCCCCATGGTGAGTGTTGGGGGTGGTGTTGGCAGGGTGGGGAGGATCTGCTCCTTCAGGCTGCAGCGATCGGGTCTGTGGGTTCCCAGGCTCCCACCCTTCTCTGCTACCTCCCTGTCAATTCCCTTACCCAGCTGGCCCCCGAGAACACCCTGATGTCCCTGCGGAAGACTGCCGAATGTGGAGCTGTTGTGTTCGAGACTGACGTGATGGTCAGGTGAGAGAAGCTGGGGGGCAGAGGGACGCAGGAGGGGAACTCAGGAAGTGATGAGCAGTCCCAGAGCTCAGCCCTCTGACCCCTCCCACCTTGTGCCCTCAGCTCTGACGGGATCCCCTTCCTCATGCATGATGAGCACCTGAGCCGGACCACGGATGTGGCCTCTGTATTCCCAGCCCGAACTTCCTCCCACAGCAGCGACTTCTCCTGCGCCGAACTGAAGAAGCTTAATGCCGGGGCCTGGTTCCTAAAGGTGAAGACAGCCACTTGAGGGAGCGTTCATTCACCTATAAGTATTTTCTGAGCCCCATACTGAGCAACAGGTATCCAGTCTCTACCTGCAAATCACTCCCTCCAAGGACAGGACAGAGCTGAGCCAACAGGTTATCAGAAGAGGAAAGCTAGAGTGATCACAAGATCTTTATGAACTAGATAGGAGAGAGGGCCACCTAGGTGGCTCAGATGGTTAAGTGTCTACCTTTGGTGCAGGTCATGATCCAGGGGTCCTGGTATCAAGCCCCACATCTAACTCCTTGCTCAGTGGGGAGTGTGCTTCTCCCTCTCCCTTTCCCCCTACCCCTCCCCTCTGCTCGCTCTCTCTCTCTCTCTCTCTCTCTCTCTCAAATGAATAAATAAAAGCTTAAAATAAATAGATAAATAGGTAAGTAAATAGAGAGGAGAGAGAGCAAAGCCACTGTTTGGCATGGTGGGCCTGGGAGAGGATCAGGAGTGGTTTCCTAAGAGAAACCAGCACATGAAATGACAATGGTTTTAAGATGAGCAAAGCAGGGACTGACAACCCTAGTCAGAGGGAAGAGCATAAGAAAAGCCTGAGGAGAAGTGTTTCCAGGAGACAAAAAGGGGCTCAGTGCAACTGGGAGATAAAATTCGTGGGAGTAGTAGGAGGTGAAAGTGGCAAGGGGAGCAGGGGTTTGGTCTCGGAGGGCTCTGAATGCCAGCCCCAGTTCAGGCTTCATTCCTGTAGGTAGCAGAAAATATTCATTAAAGGTACTTTATTTCTTCAGTTCTTCTTTTCCTGATTATAAAAGTAATACATGTTCCTCATAAAAAATTACACATTAGAGAAATAACCTAAATGTTGAAAAGCCTCCCATAATCCAACTCCTCTGAGATATTCATTGCTAACAGTTGGGCACGTAATTCCATATGTCCATATTCATATACCTACATATTTATATACCCACATGTATGTATACACACATACTTTTCATTTTACATAAATAAGATCACTTCATATATTCTTTTGAAACTTGTTTGGTTTTTCATTTGCACTCTATATATGATGACATGTCAGAGGGATTAAGACCAGGGGATGTCTGGCTTTGACTCTTGACTTCACCACCTACTAGTTGTGTGAGCCTGAGCTCCATTCCTTAGTTTCTCTGGGCTTCATTTTCCTCATCTGTAAAATAGGCATCATAAGAGTACCTTGGGATGCTTAAAGAAATTAATACACATAAAGTATTTCTAACACCACCTGGCACATAGTCAATACTTAACAGATATTAGATAGCTTTGCTTTGTCCATGTCAGTGATTAGGAGGTAACGTCATTTGTTGGTTACAAGGGGAGGAGAGGAGAGTGGCAGAGGTTTGGAACAGCCACTAGGAATGGAAGAAGGAGCAAAACAAGAACAAGTAAAAGGATGGTTAAGTGGGGCGCCTGGCTGGCTCTGTCGTCAGAACATTCCACTCTCAAGATCTTGAGTTCAAGCCCCACGTTGCGTGTAGAGCTTACTTAAAAAAAAAAAAAAGATGATGATGAAGTGGCACTGAAGGTGAAAAAGGACTTAAGAGACAGTCCGCAGGATGTGCTCCATCCCCCAATTCTAGGGCAGACAATTATAGAGTTGAATCAGAGTTTGGGATTTGGGAGAGGGGCGGGCAGGGCAGGAACAGAGTGGAGGGTGTTGTGGAAAAGTCATTCAAGCTGTGCACAGACCAAGGGTAGGAAGGGACATAGGTGTATCAGAAAGGGGCTCATGGACCGGGAGGAGACCATGGGGCCAAGACCCCAGAGGTCTCTGCGGGACCAAGGAGAAAATGTAGTAGGAGAGAGGAAGTTAGGAAACTGGGAGGGAGTAGGTTGGGGGCGGATCACAGAATAAGGTGTTAGAAGGTTGGAAAGGGCCATAGATGCGAGAAAGAAAAACTGTGGCTCAGAGGTGCATAGAAGCTGGGCTCCAAGTGGTAGAAATGAGTGAAAATGGGAAAAGGATCCTTCTGGTCTTGAAATAATTTTCCTGTTCTTACAGAGGCAACCCTTCTGGGGGGCCAAGCGGCTGTCAGACCCGGACCGGAAGGAAGCTGAGAACCAGACAGTACCAACGTTGGAAGAGCTGCTGAAGGAAGCTGCAGTCCTTAACCTTTCCATCATGTTTGACCTGCGCCGCCCCCCACGAAATCACACATACCACGACACATTTGTGAACCAGACCCTGGAGACCGTGCTGAGCGCAAGGGTGCCCCAAGCCATGGTGATATGGCCAGGACCAAGTGCTCCCTCTTACCCCTCTCTCCCCCCTGACCCAGGGCCCCACCCCAACTCATATACTCCCTTCTGTGGTTGGATCTCTCTGCCCCCGCCCCCCGGCCCTGGAATCCCCAAGCTCTCCCCAGCTTTCTACCGTCTTCCCTGAACCACAGGTCCTTTGGCTACCGGATGAAGATCGGGCCAATGTCCAACAGCGGGCACCCAGGATGCGCCAGATATATGGACAGCAGAGAAGCAACAGAACTGAGAGGCCCCAGTTTCTCAACCTCCCCTACCAAGATCTGCCATTGTTGGACATCAAGTGAGTGCCAGGGGAAAGGAGCTGAGGGGACCCCAAGAGGCTCCATGGCAGGGTAGACCCGCCTCAGGGAGGGCAAAAGCCATTCATTTATTCATGCATACAACAAACACTTGTCAATATATTTAACACTCGTTCTGTGTCAGGCACTCCTGGTTGCAGGCTTCGGGCATATGTATTAGCAAAAGAGATCATAAACCAAATGAAGTACATGCATAGTGGATAGTGATAAATGATAGGAAGACAGTGAGATGGGGAGATGAAGGAGAGCCATTAGGGTTGGGAGTGAGGGCTTGAGAGGGGCCGCCTTGGGAAAAGTCGTCAAAGAGGTGCTGTCTGGGCTGAGACCTGACCGGTCACAGGGAGCTCCTGAATAATGACAAGAGCTTCAAGGGCTAGGACAGCAGCTAAAGGAAGGGGAAGCTGAAGTTGAGGAGATAGGCAGGAGCCAAACTAGGTAGGCTCTTGGAGGCCACAAGAACGCTTTTCACTTTCCTTCTCCACCAAAGAGATAAGTGCAAGAGAGGATAGGTCCAGGCGAGAGGGTCCCAGATGTGAGCTGGGCCCCAGAAGTGGACCGAGCCAGCAAACAGGATAGGCTGCAAAAATGCAGTTGCCAAGGTCTCTTATAAGGTCCCTGCGGTCAGGGAGGGGGAAAAAACCATGGCCTGAATGATAGCCCAGTAATCGCAAGTATTTCAAGGACCTCTCCCCGAGTGGTCACCATGGAGGAAGACACAACGTTGGCTTTGGCCCGCCCTTTAGTCTTGTCCTAGTCAACCTCAACTGCAGATCATGTTTCCAAAAGACATGAATTGGTAATGAATACACTGGTGATGAAATTGAGGCCCTGGAAGTCCTACGTACTCCAAGGTGATGGACCAAATGTACCGAAAGGAAAACACAACAGGGATAGATGCAAAGACCTCTATTTGCCGTCCAGCGGAAGCTCGGTCACACAAAGACAAGAGAGGAGATACTGGCATTTAGCAGGAACATGTGCAAGAGAGACTGGGGTTTTGATTGAATCGTGTGTATAATGAGTCATCAGTGGCATATGACATTGCCAAAACTAACCCGACCCTGGATTGCCCGCACGCAGGCACTGTGCCCAGAAGCCAGGAGGGGTTTTGCTGTACTCAAAGCTGGGCCAGGCCCACTGGGATATCATGTTCAGAAGCAAAGGCCCCCACACTTCGAGAGGAACACTGAGAAACTGAAGCAAGAGCAGCTTAGGGGAGGTTTGGATGGCGAAGGGAGGGAGCAGCCAGGTCCCCAGGCCTCGGTTGAGGAACTGGGGCTGTCAAGCCTGGGAGGAGGTGACTCAGGGATGTGGTCACCTGTTCCTCAGACCTCCCCAGGGCTGCCGAAGGACAAAGTGGAGACACACATTTGTGTGGCCCCTGATGGCAAAGCTAGGACCCAGAGGTGGGCCCCACCAGGAGGCAAAGTGCGGCCATGCAAAGAAAATCACCATTGGTCAGGGGCTGCTAAGTAAAGATCGAACTGATAGTTCCTTGGCAGCGACACTGTAGATTCAAGAGTGGATGGAGGCTGCCTCCTATGCCTCGTGCCCCGTGACCCTCAATGTTCCTGTTTCCCACCTCCACAGGACACTACATCAGGATAATATCTCGGTGAACCTATTTGTGGTGAACAAGCCCTGGCTCTTTTCCCTGCTCTGGTGTGCAGGGGTGGATTCGGTTACCACCAACGACTGTCAGCTGCTGCAGCAAATGCGTTACCCCGTCTGGATTATCGTAAGAACTCTGGGACTGTCACCCCACTCCTTCATCCCCCCGTCCCTGCTTGTCCTTAACCCTGGCCCTCTCTTCCTTATGTAGTCCACGCCCCCCCCATATACTACCTTTGGGTCTCTGGCCACTGACATGTGCCTCTTCCTCTTCCCCTAGCCCCCTCAAACCTACCTAATGATGTGGGTCATCACCAACTGTGTGTCCACCCTGTTGCTTCTGTGGACCTTCCTCCTCCAAGGGTGAGTGCTTCATGCCTTGGCTTCTTGGTCTTCATTCTCCCCCAGGGTCCCAGTGATGGGGCTGATTCAGACCCACATATGCTGCCTAGAGCGTGCTTTTGGGGCTGTTTGATTCTTTTGAGATTCTGAGACCCTTCCTTCTATGACAAATTGGCTGGAACCCGGGAAAGGCAGTTTGGGGGAACCTGGGATCCAAAGGCCATGACTGAAACTGGCTGAAATCATAATGGGAAGCTTTTTTCCCTTTAGGAGATGTAAGAAGGAGAGAGAGAAAACTGGTAAGAACGCTTTCCCCTCACCTCATTTTTCTCCTCCTCTAGCCTGCCCTTTGGTCACTCCCTCCCTGTATGTCCTTCCCTCTCCCCGCCCCCTGCTCTAGGCTTAGAAACAGCAGTGCTGCTGACCAGAATCAACAATTTCATAATGGAGTGAATGCCCGATCCTGGACCCCCACCAACCAGAGTCTGAGGCCTGTCTGGATTGACTAACAACAAGGAAGGGAGAGTGGCTGAGTGGGGATGGAGGGGGTAAACTTTGCCAACGGAAGGTTTTGAACCATGAGGGCCCTCTGCACAGATGGCAGGCATGCAGCAAGCTTCCATGGAGTCTGGGTCCAATCAGGATTTTGACCTGAGACCTTTGGGAAGACTGTGAATCATGGGAAGTTCCTCCCAAAATGAAATTAGAACAGAGGAAGTGGGAAGGAGGTTACCACGATAATGTTTCAGATCTGTGTGTACGTATTCTTGTATAGAAGGCGCAGGGTGTGTCAGGGACCAGCTTGGACCAGTGACTGGAGGAGATGACAGAACAGCCTTTCCTAGAGAAGTAAAGATGATGGAAACACCAATCCCACTCCATTCACTGTCCCTCCTGACCCCTGCAATTTAACTGCTTTCCTGCTTAGATGCTGGGGGCTAAAGAGCCCATGTAGTCGTTTAATTCTACGCCTATAGGTGGCTTTTTGCTGTTCACAGATTTTTCTTCAAGACTGGTTGGCTCTTCCCACATTGTTAATCTGTTACTTAATAAGTTTAACTCCTGTTTGGTCGTGGTCTGATCTTTTCAGCATGGGGGCTTGATGGGGGGATGCACCTTCCAGCCCGGTCTCATGTGACATGACACTCAGGGGTCATCACGGGGAGATAATTGGGCTGGAGGCGGGAGGCCCACCTTGGACAACGAAGGGCTGCAAGAGGGGAAGCAGAAGGGCAGCGACCGCTGGGGGCCCTTCTGGGTGGCCGAGGCATGCTGTGCAGAGTTGCGCTGTAGCTCCACCTTGTGGTCACCTGCCGCAAGAAGAAGGCCGCGTCAGTCGTCACCGTGACGTCTGAATGCCACCTGTTTTCCTTGCCGGTTGGGGACCTGTGTCCTTGACGATAGACCCTAAGGGTATAATCCGATTTCCACACGTTTTCGCTTCTCTAAGCTGCTGCGCGCAGGGTCTCGTTCACGGGCCCTCCTTCCCCGTGAGAACAAGTCCCCCACTGTGTTTGCTGCTCTTGAGGTCGTGGGCTAAAACAGTTAAAGTGACCAGTGAGGAGCTGACCTAGGATGAGGAGTCCGGTAGAAGGAGTAAGGGGGAGGCCAAGGCAAAACCGAGGGCCGGAGCAGGCTCTGTGGCTGACTCTTCTGTCCCCCACCGCACCAACATTCACCCCGGTTCGTGTCTCCACCCGAGGGAAATCGAATAAGACACTATAGCGAGATCAGGAGGTTCGGTTCTCAATTCCTCTCCTCTCGCCAGACTGGGATTTGGGGGCGGCACCAGCCTCTCGGGACAAGACCCTACTGGATTGCAAGGCAACCCCCCGCACGGGGAACTACGGTTCCCAAGACACCCCTGACCGCTTCCGGTCTCGGGATCCACGGAAGCGAGTTTGAATTTGTATCCCCGCCCCCTCCTCCGCCCGGGCCCCGCCCCTTCCCTTCTCACCGCCCCGCCCCCGCCAGGCATACACACATGTACATACGTACACAGGCAGCGGTGCAAGCCAACATACCTGGCCTGCAGCTGGCGCGGTGAGGGGGGCGCCAACGCGCGAGGGGCGGGGAGGAGGTAGGCGCGTCGGGCTCCACAGCCGCGGCAGCTGTCTGGTCCCAGTCTCCTCGCGCGTCCACGCCGCCTTGTAGCGGCCAGGTCTCCTCCACACACTACCCTTTCAAGCTGCATTTCCTTAGTTTTTCCCGGTTCCCGATCAACCCTTCCATCTGGCGGACTGCCGACCTCAGCTCCGGGGCGTCCAGCCTATCAGGCGCTGCCAGGATCTCACCTCTCAGCGCACACCTCCACCCCGCAGCCCTACTTTTCTGTCCCCTACCAGGCAACCTCGCAACCCAGCAGCCTCCCCCTGCGACCCAATCGTGACAATCTCCAGGCTGTCCAGCCCCTGCGGCCTCAACTTCTCAGCTCCCAGGCGTTCCGCTGCAGTCCTGTAACCGCAGACCCCAAACCCCTGGCCAGAATGCCAGGACCTGGCCCAGGACCCTAAAGCGCCTAGCCGCCTCTCCTTACCGTCTTCCCTGGGGCGCTGCACAGCTATAGGCCCTCGACTGGAGACTGGGACTGACAAAAACTTGAGGGTGGAGGGCCTCAGCGAGAGACTCGTTGGGGTTGGGGTGCAGTTGCTCTCCGTTATTTTTAGCTGCTGACTCACAGCTCCTGGCATCCGGGTTTGGGGCTAGCAGGCTGGGCTAGGGGGCTATTAATAGAGCTGAGGCACAGCCCCGACCCAGTTCAGTTTGGAAGCACAGGGAGCAAGGAGCCTCCCTTCATCACCGTGCCCTGTGGAGACGTTGTGGACCGAGGCAGTGGCTGGACCAGTACCTCTCTAGCCACCAGTACCTCAGCCCAATACCTTTACCTTGAAATTCCCGAGGGAAGGCGCACGAGACTCCCAGACACAGCTCTCCCCTCAGTTTGCCATGGCTTGGGGTCCTGCCACAATGAACCTCCTGTTGTAGGAGCGGAGAGCAAAGACACGAGCAAGCCCCAAGTAGAACGGTTATTGTGGCTACAGCCTTGGCCTGCCTGGACCTACTCTTGAGCTAGAATGCCAAGTTATCAGGAAGAAAAGCTGTGGATTTCTGGTCCCCAAAGGCCTTCATGAGGATGGGGTGCTTCAGTACGGTCCTAAGAGAGGGGTCAACGGAGCCGAGAATTTGCTAGCCCCAAACTAGACACAGCCCTGGGAAACTGCTGAATTCTGTGTTTACCACCTGCCGAGTCTTCTTTTGCTTTCCCTCTCATTGGGCTGGGTCCCTACTCACAGGGGTCAACAGACCTCAGGATCTCTCCCAACTCTATAGAGAAACCTAATTCAGGAAAGCCACTGAGAAACTTGGCTCCACCAAGATATGAACGATCCTTTATATATCGTCATTTCTTTTTTTTTTAAGATTTTATTTATTTGACAGAGAAAAACACAGCCAGAGAGGGAACACAAGCAGAGAGAGTGAGAGAGGAAGAAGCAGGCTTCCCGCCGAGCATGGAGCCTGATGTGGGGCTCGATCCAGGGTCTCCAGGATCATGACCTGAGCCAAAGGCAGTCGCTTAACCAACTGAGCCACCCAGGTGCCCCGATATATATTGTCATTTCTATGGAGACGTTTTTTATTTCAGTGGGCTAAAGTAGGAATTCCCGGGGTGCCTGGGTGGCTCAGTCCATTAAGCGTCTGCCTTAGGCTCAGGTCCTGATCTCAGGGTCCAGCTCCTGGGATCCAACCCTGCATCTGGCTCTAGGCTCAGCGGGGAGTGTGCTTCTCTCTCTCCCTCTGCACATCCCTCCCGCCCCCCACCCCATCGTGCTTGCTCTCTATCCCAAATAAATAAATAAAATCGGTTTTTTAAAATAATAAAGTAGGAATTCCCTAATCCATACATTGGGAATGGTGGGGAACTCTTGATACTTTACTGGACTACTCATCAAAATTATTCCCACCCACACCCAATTTGCTAGAATTCCCATTCACCAAGGACACACAACCACAGCAATGCCCCCTTACTTGTAAACCAGAAACTTCCGCCTTCAAGCGACCCGGATCTCCAGCTCCCACGTGAGACCAGAGGGCTTTGGGGCAAGGCTGCTTGTTTCTCCACACACAAAATCTGTCTGTTTTGTACACAGCTCCACCTTCAAGAATGAGCCCAGATTATCAGACAGCAGCAGGCCGCCATGCCAACCGGGTCATTTTGTTGAGGGCACCAGAGAAACGGTTGATGGGATGACAAATGGTCTCTCTCCTCCTCCCGACCCCCGTTGCCTACACTACACCTTGGTGGCTTCAGATTCTGTGCAGGCCGCCTGGTTGCCTAGCAACCACAGCCGCCTGCAGGGGCGCGGGGCTGCTTTGGACCTGTAGGGGGCGCCCATCTCCCTGGGGCCTCAGGCCGGACGTCTCACAGTTGTGAGGGTGTGCCAATTGTCAAAGCGTCTCAGGGTTGACCGCGTCTTCCTAGTCTTGCCAACCTAATGCACTCTGAGTCTCTCTGGAGGGAGTGGGGAGAAGAAGCTCAGGATAGTTCTAAAGGGATTTTACTCATATTCGTTAAAAATGAAAAGATGAAAGAGAGAGGGAGGGCGGGAGGGGCAGAGCGAGTGAGAGGGAGAGACAGGGCAAGGGAGTGAGGGAGAACCAGTCGGTAGGGATGGGGCACGGGGAAGGCACGTTTGACCCTCTCCATTCTCTCCAGGCTACCAGTGCTTATTCCTCAATCAGAGAAGTTCAGAGGGCCCAGGCTACAGGAGACTTTCTTCTGGAGCCACTTTTAGGATGTGGAAAAAAGAGTCTAGCACTCTTTTTGTCAATATTGTCAAACTGCTGAGCATATAAAAGACTTCAAGCTCCTGGGTTACCAGCCTAGCCTAGACTTGGTCATTAAAAAAAAAAAGATATTAATTCATTTGTTTGGTCAACAATAGTAACTACCCCTAACCCATTGTGTATCAGGGAATGTGTTTGACATTTAATCCTCACAAAAACCCTATGATTATTTCCATTTCACAAGTAAAGAGACTAAAGCTCAGAGCATGTTCAAGGTCACGTGACTGGTAACTGTGTTGGACTGTGTTGGGTCACACAACCATTGTGTGCCAGGGTCTAAGAATACAGAAAACAAGACACCTCTCTCTTTGCACTACCTAGTGAACATCTAATCACCTTTCAGGACCAAATTAAAAATGTCATCTCCTTGGTGAAACAACTCTTAAGTCCTCCCCTCACAAGAAGAGTTGGTAACTTGCTTTTCTGTATAACCCTCTGAAACAGCATTTCTCACAGAGACTATAAAAATCAGTGTCTACATTTCCATTTCTCTAATTTTGAGCACCTCAGTGACAGGGCTATTTACAGTGTTCACTATTCATCTCCATTGGGATGTCTAATAGACATCTCAAACTCAACACGTCCAAATCTGCACATCTGATCTAACCCCTACCACCCCCCCACCCCCCACCCCCACCCCAGAATGGGCACTCTTAAGGCTGTCCTCATCTCAGTCAATGGCAGTCTCCTGTCTCCAGTGGCTCTGGCCAAAAAGCCTTGGAACCACACCTCATATTCATCCTGTCAGCAAATCCAAGTGGCTCTCTCTTCAAAATGCAGGTTCCTCTGAAACCTTTCAGAAGCTAAAATGGCAAAAAAGCCATTATCATTAATGTGTATGGAAAAATTTTTGAGCACTCCTAGACCCCAAAAATAACCTCTCTTTGGCTTTTCTGATACCTCAGGGCACATCTTGCTAACGAATGCACAAAATAAATAGAGATAAAGCACAGATGCTCACAGACACAGTTCAAAGCTATGGTGGCTGGATGCTGAGCTGCTGAGTGCAGTTCCCCAGGAAAGAGCTTGGCGAGGCTGCTCTAGCTGCTTGCTCTTGGTGCTTGCTGCCTCTATCACTCTCGCTGCAAAGCAAATGCCGAATGCTCTTTTCACTTTTTTACCTCTTTTTAAAAAATAAAAGCAAAAATCCTCTTTGGGTTTCTTTCAGTTGGCGAAAATACCTAGTGATGCGAGTCTTTCTTAAGAGCAAAGTGGTGCAAGGCAAACTTTTGAAAAGTGGGGGATACCTGCACATTCAGAATCCAGCCACTTCTCATCACTTCCAGTACAACCACCATGGTCCAAACTACCATCATCTTTCACCTGAATCCCTGCAGAAGCATCCCAGCAGGTCTTGCTGCTTCTGTCCTTGTCCTCTGGGCCTCTTCTCCACACAGAAGCCAGAGTGATCTTGCTAAACCCAAGTCAGATCGTGTTAGTTCTCTGGACAAAACCTTCCAATGGCTCCCTCATGTCTCTCAGGGTAAAGCCCAAATCCTTACAATGGCCTACAAGCCCTATATAATCTTATTCCCCACTAAATCTCTGATCTCATTTCCTGGTACTCTTCTCTTCCATCATTCTTCTCTGGCCTCTTGGCCCTCCTTGCTGTTCCTTGAACAAGCCAGGGATGCTCCTTCCCCAGGACCTTTGCACTGACTGTTCCCTTACTAGGTATACTCTTCTGTATGACTCACTTCTTCACCTCCCTCAAGTATTTGCTCAGATGTCACCTTCTCACTGAGGTCTACCCTGACCAACCTATTTAAAATGGCCTCTATTTCCAATTTCCAGTAAAAACAGGGTATAAAGGAATGAAATAAAAGACACCATGAGGAAAAAAAGACAATACAAGGAAAAAAAGACAAGTCCAGAAGGTAGGATAGTCTGCAAAATATCATTCATCTTTTTAAAAAAGTGAGAGACTTCTAGTTCTGGACCCAGTTTGAGTAGATAAACTTCTCCCTACTCCTCCTGCTAACTACAGGTAAAATCCTGGACATTATATATAAAATAAATGTAAGAAGACTCTGAAAGAAGGAAGAAAGAACAGACTGATTAGTCACCCCAGTGACCTGAACTCAAGTTGGCTAGTTCCCTACGTTTTCTCATTGCCTCACATATCCCAGGCAGCTGCTGGAGAAACCAGCAGCCTGGACATGCCAGTGGGCACAGACCAAAGAAAGCCTCAGTAAATCCCTGCTACCTCTAGCCAAGAGACCAGTAAATGGGCAGCTTAATCAGATAGAAAACTCTTAAGAACCACTATACTATAACCCAACATCATAGAAAAGAACCTCAGCCCTTCCCATGCCAGTAAAGGCCAAGTAGAAACCCAGACTTCTACTCTCACCAGGCTCCCCCAAAACTCTCTGGGTTCGTGTCAGAAAAGGCTGAATAGGGAGTCTGGACTTCAATCTCCACAGGGTAACATGACTTCCTCTCCCTGCTGAATGATATCAGAATGTCAGAGGTGGCCTAGTAGAGACTCAGGACTTTTGCTGCTGCTCTCCCTCTCCTCCCCTCCCCCCAGTCTAGTGTTCCATCATCTTTGCCCCTACCTGTACCTTCCACCCACGGTCAATGGAAGCCCCTTGGGGAGCATGAAAGAGGCACTTCAACCCCTCCCAGCCAGATAGGTATCAGTGGAGATCTGTGGGGATCTGGAACTCCCACTCCTGCCCAGCAGCAGGGAGGAGCCTCTGCCTCAGATATCAACTGACACCACTGGGGGACCTTGAACTTCTGTCCCGACCTGACAGTAACTAGGCAGTGGCCCCATCCACTGATGACAACAGTGTCAGAAGAAACCTACCAAAGATAAGATTTAAATAAAATCTGGGGCACCTGGGTGGTTCAGTGGGTTAAGCCTCTGCCTTCTGCTCAGGTCATGATCTCGGGGTCCTGGGATGGAGGCCATCAGCGGCGGCAGGCTCTCTGCTCAGCAGGGAGCCTGCTTCCTCCTCTCTCTGCCTGCCTCTCTGCCTACTTGTGATCTCTCTTTGTCAAATAAATAAATAAATAAAATCTTTAAAAAATATTTAAATAAGATCCAGAGTCTCACAATATAATATCCAAAAAATGTGTAGGATGTACTAAAAAAATCATTCATCATATGAGGAACCAGGACACCCTCAATTTGAATGAGAAATAATCCACAGGTGCCAACACCAACATGACAAGAGATTTCAATGATCTGACAAAGATTCTAAAGCGGCCGACATAAAAAAATGCTTCAGGGCACCTGGGTGGCTTAGTGGTTAAGTGTTTGCCTTCAGCACAGGTCATGATCCCAGGGCCCAGGGACTGAGCCCTGAAGTCAGGCTTCCTGCTCGGCGGGGGAGCCTGCTTCTCCCTCTCCCACTCCCCCTGTTTATGTTCCCTCTCTTGCTGTGTCCCTGTCAAATACATAAATGAATCTTTTTAAAAAATGCTTCAGTGAGCAATTACAAACAAGACTGAAAGAAACATTTTAAAAAAGATTTTATTTATTTATGTGACAGAGAGAGAGATCACAAGTAGGCAGAGAGGCAGGCAGAGAGAGAAGAAGAAGCAGGTTCCCTGCTGAGCAGGGAGCCCAATGCAGGCCTTGATCCCAGGACCCTGAGATCATGACCTGAGCTGAAGGCAGAGGCTTAACCCACTGAGCCACCCAGGTGCCCTGAAAGAATTTTTTTTAAAAAAAGAAAGTTTTGGTAAAGAAATAGGAGATACAATCAAGTATCACATAGAAATTTTAGAATCAAAGAATACAATAACTCAACTAAAAAAACTCAGTGGATGGGCTTATCAACAGGATAGAGAGGACAGAGGAAAGAATCAGTGAACTTGAAAATAGAACATTAAAAATTACCCAATCTGGGGGCGCCTGGGTGGCTCAGTCAGTTAAGCATCTAACTCTTGATTTTGGCTCAGATCGTGATCTCAAGGTTGTGAGATCGTGCCCCATGGTGGACTCAGTGCTCAGTGGGGAGTCTGCTTGAGATTCTCTCTCTCTCCCTCTGCCCCTCCCCCATGCTCTCATTTTCTCTCTCTCTCTCAATCAAAATAACAAATAAATAAATCTTCTTTAAAAAAAGGAATTACCCAATCTGGGGGTGCCTGTTTGGCTCAGTCATTAAGCATCTGCCTTCAGTTCAGGCCCTGATCCCAGGGTCCTGGGATTGAGCCCCACATCTGCAGGAATCCTGCCTCTCCCTCTCTCACTTCCCCTGCTTGTGTTCTTGCTTTTGCTAGCTCTCTTACTCTCTCTCTCTCTCTCTCTCTGTGTGTCAAATAAACAAATAAAATCTTTAAAAAAGAAAAAAAGAGAAATTACTCAATCTGAACAATAATGGGAAAACAGAATTTTTAATAAATGAACAGTGCCTCAGAGACATGTGGTGACTCTCCCCTAAGACCTAACATTTGCGTCATCGGTCCCAGAATAAGAAGAGAAAGAAGGTGAGGCTGAAAAAGGCCTCAAGAAATAATGGCTGAAAATATCCCAAATTTGGCAAAAGATAAAACCTACTAATTCAAGAAGCTGAACAAAATGCGAACAGGATAAACTCAAAGAAACCCATGCCAAATACATCATAACCAAACTTTTGAAAACAAAACAGAGAAAATCTTGAAAACAGCAAGAAAGAAACAACAACTTACCTACAGAGGAAAAACAATTCATATGTGGGTGGATTTCTCATCAGAAACCATGAAGGACAGAAGAAAGTGACACAATATATTTCAAGTGTTGAAAGAAAAGAACTGCCAACTCCAAATGCTTTACCTAGTAAAAACACCTTTTGGAAAAGAGGGGGAAGTCAAGATACCCTGAGAAAAAGGGAAGCTAAGAGACTACATCACCAGCAGATCCAGCCTAAAATATGGCTAAAGGCAGTTCTCAAAACAGAAAGAAAATTATATAAGAAGGAATATTGGGACATCAGGAAAGAAGAAAGAATTGAATGAGTAAAAATGGAAGTACGTATAATAGACTCTCCTTCTCTTAAGGTGCCTGAATTATGTTTGATACTTGAAGCAATAAATGTAACATTGTCTGATGTGGAGCTCAATATATGTAGAGGAAATATTTAAGACAACTGTACAATACTATACTATAAGTGGGACACGGCAAAGGTATTTTTTAGACTTTATTTATTTATTTGATACAGAGAGAGAGAGACCACAAGCAGGCAGAGAGAGAGAGGAGGAAGCAGGCTCCCTGCTGAGCAGAGAGCCTGATGCAGGCCTTAACCCCAGGACCCTGAGATCATGACCTGAGCCAAAGGCAGAGGCTTTAACCCACTGAGCCACCCAGGCACCCATAGTAAAGGTATTTAAAGGGAGGTGAGGTTTTTATACTTCCCTCACCCTGGCAAAATGTTGACAGGTAGATTTCTGTGGTGACAAAATAATTCTGTATCTTTGCTGTAGTAGTTGTTACAGGAATGTCCACATGTGGTAAAATGGCACAGAATCATACTCGCATCATACCAATGTCAATGTCAATGTCCTAGTTTTTATACTGTACTATAATTATGTAAGATGTAATCATTTAGGGAAACTGGGCGAGGGGTACGTGGACCCTCTCTGTACAATGGAACTTCCTTATAAATCTATAATTATTTCCAAATAAAAAGCTTTTTTTTTTTTTAAGAGTGGGGCTGTTCTCAAATAAAAGTGGTTAAAGATGCAAAGGTGATGGGGGAACCTTGATTAGATTCTGATGTTAAAACCATAAAAGGCAAATTTGGAGAAATCTGAATATGGGCGAGATATTCAATGCTATTGGATGATATGAAATTACTGTTACGCAGGAGAGTACAAGATGTATGCTGAAGTATTAGGGGACAAGTGTCATGAAATCCGTAACTTACATTAGAATGGTTCAGAAAACAGTGTAGTCACATGATAGATCTATAGAGCAAATAGAACAAGACAATACCAGTTGCTGAGTCTATGAGAATGAAAATTCACAAACATACAGAAATGTTGACAGAATAGTACAGTGAACACTATATATCTTTCTCATAGAAATTGCCCATACTTTTGAAAATTTTCATATTACAATGTAGAGGTAAAAAAAACTTGAAGAGATGAGCTCAACCCATGTCCTCCCCTGGCATTCCCAGCACTCACTTCTCTGATTGACTTTTCTTTCTTTCCCCACTGCATCATACGATACTATACTACAAATGGAACCCCATAAAGATATTTATAGGGAGGTGAGGTTTCTATACTTCCCCCAACCTGATAAAACGTTGTTCTGTTTGTTGCTATATCCCCAAATCCTAGAACAGTGTCTGCACATAGCAAGTGCTAGATGAAAATTTGTTGAGTTAAGAATGAATTTCTGTATGCCTAGGACTAGGTTGAGGTGTCGCATAGAATAGGTATGCAACGAATGTTTGTTGAATTGATCTGAGATGTACATTCTCCAGGAGAACTTAGAATAGACCTGTTGTACCAGGATGGTTCAGAGCATGGGTGTTTGAAGCAAATAGCCAGAGTCTGCATCCTAACTTGGTCACTTCCAGCTGTATTAATTTCTCCAAGCCTCAATTTCTCGAGTGGTAAAGTTAAGATAAGCATAGTAACACCTTGGTAGGGGTTTTGTTGGCATGTAAAGCACTTAGGACTTTGTAAAGACTCGATGATTTGGTAGCTAAAGACAAAGCAAGAACAGCAAAAAAGATGGTCTTCCCTGCATGTCATCTTGCCTCCATCCCCCAACAGGCTGAATCAGGGAGGTTAAGGAAATGTCCTTGGACAAGTATTCCCAAGTTCTTCTCCAGGTCCCCTGGAATGGTTTCTCTCACTTCAGATCTCTTCTTACCTTTCCTTCGGCCCTGGACTCTCTTTCCTCTTGGCATCCTGAAGCTCTTTCTCCTATCATAACCGTGCAGGAGTAAGGCAAAGGAGACAAGAACCTGTGGGCCAGGGACGAGAGCTTAGAGCTCTCCTTTCCTCCTGTTCTAGGCTTGAGTCCCTCACTAGTGATGGAAGCAGGTCAAGTGTGAGATTGCGGTCATTTCAGGCCTAGAGGTTGAGAGAACAATAGTCCGGAGGAGGAGGAGCTGACAGGAGAGCAGCCGTGATATGCTGCCCTCTTCCTCAGTCGGCCCCCTGTTAAGATCACCTTCCCTGCCCTGCTCCAACATCCCTTTGGTCCGTTCTGCTGCTTCAAGTCTTTACTTCTGCTAGCCCCAGCTCAGAACAAGCCCAGGGACCCATTGAGCATCTCCCTGCAACTCCCTCTTGGAAGTGGGGTGGGGTTGGAGTGGGTGGAGGACGGGCTGAAACTGGCGTTGTGGGGGCACTAGATCGGGGGCTGAGCTCACCGGTGACCCAAATCCCTCGTCCCCGCTTTAAGGTCGGAGGTACCTCAGATATCTGGGGAGCTGGGGCTGAGCCTGGGGGCGCCACTGCCTCTGTCCCTTTAAGGAGCCGCTGTTTAGCATTCCTGCCGCTGCCGCTGCCGCTGCCTGACTCTGCACGCTGATTGGCTGGAATCAACTGAGAAGGGAGCCAGGGAGAGATGCTCTTGACTCCACTCAGATCCATCCTGGGGACCAGTGCAGGAGCGGTCCTCTCAGCGCCCAGCCTCTGCCCAGGCTCCCGCTTCTTCTTTGCCGCTGGGCCTTGGCCCAGGAGCCACGACGGGCGACACGGAGCCGCCAGTGCTGGAGGGGGAGCCGTGGGTGCGGGGCAGCGTGGGGGCAGAAGCCCCGGGACGCCCGCCCGGCCCCAGGCCCCGCTCCGCCCGAGCGCCCCCACGGGTGCCCCCCCCCTCCTGGTCCGAGCAGTGTGAGTGTGCCCGGGAGCCCAGCGGCAGCGGCGGTGTGGAAACCGGCGTCGGCTGGGGGGTCCGGGCGGCGGGGGGCAGTGCCATGCACAAGCACCAGCACTGCTGTAAGTGCCCCGAGTGCTATGAGGTGACCCGCCTGGCTGCCCTGCGGCGCCTCGAGCCTCCTGGCTATGGGGACTGGCAGGTTCCCGACCCCTATGGGCCAGGTGGGGGTAATGGGGCCAGCACAGGCTATGGGGGCTACAGCTCGCAGACCCTGCCCTCACAGGCAGGGGCTACCCCCACCCCCCGCACTAAGGCCAAGCTCATCCCCACTGGCCGGGATGTGGGGCCGGTGCCCCCTAAGCCAGTCCCGGGCAAGAGCACCCCCAAACTCAACGGCAGTGGCCCCAGCTGGTGGCCCGAGTGCACCTGTACCAACCGGGACTGGTATGAGCAGGTATGGACCAGCAGTGGTGGTGGTGGTGGTGGTGGTGGGGAGACGGTGGGGCAACCCAGGGGGGCTGAAGAGTGGGGGCCTAGAGGCCTGGGGGTGCAGCAGGGGTTCCTGGGGGCTTCAAGCCAGTGGAAACTGAGCCCTA
>PITA01000448.1:188869-278036 GCA_004023965.1 Spilogale gracilis | reverse complement strand
GTTCTAACGTTTTGAAGAATGTTGGTGGAATTTTGATCGGAATGGCATTGAAAGTGTAGATTGCTCTGGGCAGTATAGACATTTTGACAATGTTTATTCTTCTGATCCATGAGCATGGAATGCTCTTCCATCTTTTTGTGTCTTCTTCAATTTCTTTCATGAGTGTTCTGTAGTTCCTCGAGTACAGATCCTTGACTTCATTGGCTAGGTTTATTCCTAAGTATCTTATTGTTTTTGGTGCTATAGTAAATGGAATCAATTCTCTGATTTCCCTTTCTATTTTTTCTTTGTTAGTGTATAAGAATGCAACTGATTTCTGCGCATTGATTTTGTATCCTGCCACGTTACCAAATTGTTGTATGAGATCTAGTAGTTTGGGGGTAGAGTCTTTTGGGTTTTCCACATATAGTATCATGTCATCTGCAAAGAGAGAGAATTTGACTTCCTCTTTGCCAAGCTGGATACCTTTTATTTCTTTCTGTTGTCTGATTGCTGTTGCTAGGACTTCTAACACTATGTTGAATAGTAGTGGTGAGAGTGGGCATCCTTGCCTTGTTCCTGATCTCAGAGGAAAGGCTGTCAGTTTTTCCCCATTGAGGATGATATTCGCTGTGGCATGCCAACTTTTTTTAAAAGTTGTATTAATTTTTATTTTTTCCATAATCTATGCCAACTTCTCAGTCTTTGCTCAATGCGTCTGACCCTTGGAGCCTTATCGGATGCCCTTGCCCTCAGCTGGAGGGGATTTTTCCTACCCCTGGCCATTTATGTAAACAATCCCTTCACTTTTATTTTCCTTCCTATACTGTGTCGTAGTGAGTTCTTTAATTCCTCATGTCTTGTTTATCTTTGCTTTGTCGCAGTCTCTGGCCCAAGACCTTACCATTCACATCACTATTGTAGGACTCTAGAGTCAGAAACCTGCGTTTCAGTCCTGTTCCCCCACTCACCAACTGAGCAATCATGGGCTGGGTTTTCTCCTCTGTAAAAGAAGGCTCATAAGAATAGCTATCTCAAAAGCAAGGAGTCAAGCAAAGCATACCAGCCAAACACCTGTTACATCATTGTTCTTGTCTTTGGGGTTACAGAAGTTTGATAAGTTTTGAATGAATTTCTGTGCAGTGTCCAAAGTGGAAGCCTTTCAATCCTTGATTCTTACTTAATCCCATAACATTCTCCAATGCAGCATACTCCCCTAATAGCTTCTTCATCCTCCTGCTTCATTTTGTCCTCCAGGAGTGACCCAAGCATTGGAACCCAGACCCCACTCAGTTATGATTCATTGCCACGTGGGCCTGCTGGATATACAGGAAATCCCTCTCCTCCTCACTGTCCAGTTGTTGTCTGGTTTCTCCATCTTTTGCTCTGAGACAAGAACTGTTGACCTTGCTCTGATTTGGCAGAAACAAGACCAGTAGAAGAGTTCTGGACTATTTCAGATTTCCCTGGCAGGAAAGAGGGAGAAAAAGAAACCCTGATAGAAGAAAGTGTAATTGCTATTGTATGGTATTATCTCCATATCCCATAGCAACAAATCTTATTATATTTTTTCTTATTTAAACCATATTCATGAAGGTTTTATTGTTAACTTGATCCAGATGACTGATCAAAGCATAGTTCATTATTGCCACCTTGCTAAAATATTTTTAAAGGCAGTTTTAATATTACACTTTTATAGCTACATATTGCCATTAAGCTATTGAGTCTATTACTAGTCAATCAAGGATTTTCATTTTGTTTCAAGAGTTCCTTGGATAAACTCTTCAGAAATGTCAAAGAGATGGAGTATATGGCACCTTTTCACAGATGGTGTTCATCAGGGATTTTAGTTAATGGATAAAGTTTCAGTTTTCCATGGTGCTAACGAAAGTGTTCCAAAGGCCCCTGCTCTTCTAAAGGCCAGGGGATAGTGAGGAAATGAATCCCATAACACCGCCAAACCTTTTATTCTTAATGAGCTAAGTAACCAGGGACATGGAGTATTTCACGAGCTCCGTTGTGCTAAAGAATGGAATATATCTTGAAGAAAGCCAATTCAATCTTTCCAACAGCTCCAAAACTATACATTTAACCTGCTCTCCCACTCCCAAGAGAGCAACCAAAAGCAAATCCACAATAGGAAAAGTTGAACTATCCCATGAAGAGTTAATATACTCCACTGGCTCATCCTAGAGGCTAAATATGAGCTTTTCCCTTTCATCTGTTCTAAAGTAGTCTGTACTCATTCTGTTCATTCCTTCATACATCCCATAAATTTATCTGAGACACATTTACTTACTACTTACACACCAGACTCTGTGCAAGTGGTGAATACAAGGGTGATTCGGACGCAGTGCTTCCCTCAAGAGAATTTCAACCTAGTAGTGGAGAAAGCCAAGAAAGCAGGTGCTTATGAACCATTCATTGGGATGAGTGTTGTGATGGAAGGGGGGCTTGCCTGGAGGTGGGCACAGAGTCCTGGGGAAGGCAGTGGAAGAGCACCTAATCCCTTCTGGGGTAGGCTGATGGAAGATGTTCCTGGAGGTGATGGTGTTGAAACTGAAATGGGTATAACTCGGGTGAAGGGAGAAAGGATGAAGAATGTGATAGGAACAGGGAACATCCCAGGGCTGGGGACAGGAAGCATCAGAGGTGAGTCTGGGAGGTGGACAGCAAGCAGGTGCCCTATAAGAGCCCTATAAGCTGTGGAGAAGCTGGGGCTCTTTTCCTGAAGGCAATGGGGTGTCTCTGAGGAGTTCGAAGTCGGGGCCTAACAGGAGTCTGATGTCACCCTGGCTATGGATGGTGTTCAGTGGGAGGTGGCAGTGCCGTGGGAGAGCTCTTACAGCAGTCTTTGGCCCCAGAGAAATAAGGCAGCGCCTGGAAGAAAGAGGAAGTGGAAAATGAAATCTGATTAGAGATGTCTCAGCAGTCGTGACATAATATGGTAAAATGAATAAAACACAGTCAGCCAAAGGCAAATGGGTCAGGTCAGCAGTTTGGTAGACATTAAAAAGGAAATAAAAATGGACTTCAGCGCATTGCTAAGTGAGTTCGTGAGTTCCCAAGTGTAGTGCTGTGGAAAGCACTCCCGCTCTCTAACTCTGTATCAGTTTTCCTGGGACTCCAGTTCTGACTGCCCAGAAGAGCTGCTGTCTGAGGCTTTGTGGTGGGCACGTTGGTAGCTGTCAACTCCAGGGCTATGAACCATTTCACATGGAGTACCTGGTCAGCGTGTCTGGGGTTAGTTGAACAAATGCTATCCTTGTTACAAATTTCTGCAGCTTTCTTCCATCGGTCCTCAGGGAGTGTTATTCATGGCTTTTTATCCTTCCAGACCGTTCTTGGTATGTTAAGAAGCCAATATAATTGGATGCGGAGAATAGGTAATGCAGATTTTTAAAAAGATGAAGAGAGATCCATTTTTAATTTGACAATTAAGCAGGCTGGATTGGTTAGACTTCTTTAGAGAAGGGAAAACTAGCACCCAGCCTGTAAGACATCGGTCACAGTTTAGGGGATATGTTACAAGCAAGACAAATACAAATGGTCTAGAGTATCACGCCAAACTCTCATTATTCATCTCTGTTTCACGCTCTTCTCTTCCAATCCAGACTAATCAAAAGAAGCCTCTTCCGCTCACAATTGCTATGTGTACATTTGCCCCAGATCTGGTATTCACATGAACAACATGGTTTATTTATATTTCAGCACCAAATTGGAAAGATGACATCATTCATTTACAGTCTTTATCCCATGACATGCCTAGTCTCCAACACCTCATCTCAGCAGACACATTTAGGACTTCATATAGCATCTTATTTAGTTTGTACATTCTTTTATGGGATACAGTTCAAAGGTAGGGAACTTTAGGCTTGTTGCTGGTAAGAAAATAATCTCATAAAATCACAGGAGCTTCCCCAAAGGATAAGGACATTATGATGTTTACAATAGCAGAATTATTATTTGTGCACTGAGGCTTCGTCGTTCAGGCTTGGGTGAGCCCCTTCCTTCTTGACCATAGCAGATCTTACAGCTCCCTTCAGGCTCTCTGAGTTCTATTAGAAGAAACAATTTCACATTTATTAGTTCATGAGTTCAAAAGTACAGACTCCTGACAATACTGGAGTTTTAGGTGTGAACACTGAATTCAGAATCTTTTGTACAAGGGCAGGCTGAATGAGGGGACCCTGAGTACTTGATCCGCAACAGCTCCAATGACCTGCCCTTTCTCACAAGCTGTAACTTGTCCATTGGGTCTTCTGAGGTTTTAAATGGGCAAGAGAAGGAGGGAAAAGCTATCAACTGCCAAAGGTTGCCTGGGATTTTTTATTGAATTGTTAGGTGGATCTTTCTATTTTTAATGATTTTATCCATATACATGCCTTTTTTTACACCCACTTTGGGGGCTTTCAAATATTGTACACATTTCACAAAATGGAGTACATTATGAGACATCCTCTGGAAGATAGAATAAAGTGTTTACAATACTAAGCAGAACCAAAGCATCTATAGGAAAGTTGTTTCTACCTGATTAGCTATTTGCCTTTTCAGCTGGCAGCATGGCAAAGAGAAAAGGCTAGAGATTGAGAATTGGAAGACCCAGGAAATCTCCATGTTCTATGGAAGAAGGAGACTCGGAGGGCTGAAATCTCTGCCTTCATTTTCTAGCCACAAGTAAGGATAGTAATCATTCCTCCCAGGAAAGTTTTGAAGATAAGTTAGATTGTACGTGAAACATACATGCTACAAGAATATACTCTTAGGTACAGTATTATTATCAGAATATTACTTATGTTACATAATAAAATTCCAACCGGTTGGAGGTTCTGCCAGCCTTTGATTTCCAGCTGTCTTGAAGTACTGATGGCTTGCTGTCATCTCACGCCACCAGTGTGAAGGTTGTGGCAACTCATGAGATGTCCTCAACTCTCAGTGACATTCTCTGGCTAAAAACAAATGTGCAGTCACCTCTAGGATGGCAAAACCCCTCAAAATTCTGGCCCTTCTTTCTTTGAGTCCCCTCATTGCAGCAGCATATGCACAGTGTATTTATGTCTACTAGGGCCTGCTCAATTCTGGGGAGAGGCAGGTGAAAGAAGCAGCCTCAAGTCTAATAACAGTTGGACAGGTAGAGCTGAGCTTACAGAGGGATGATAGGCCGGAGGTGCCCATGCCCTGGCATCAGGGGTGGAATTAGGAGAAATTTCCTAGAGAAAAAAATCCTCAATTAGCCAGACATAGAAGGTAGAGGTGAGGGATGGTGGTTGGGGGAGGTACTGCAGGCAGAGGAAACAACATGTGAAGAAGAGTTCTCTCGCTGTAAACAAAATGAAGCAAAAATAATAATAATAACAGCATTTGATTTTTACGGTAAGCCTATTATGGGGCAGGTCCTGAACTAGCACTTAGAGCCCATCAGATCCCTTGATCCCCACAGCAACCCCAGGGAGGGAGGCACCATTTCTTCCATTGTATAGTGCAGGAAATTGAAGCTTACAAATGGTTAACTCTCAAAAGATCAGGTAATCAGCAGAGAGGTAGGGCAGGACTTGAATCCAGACAGTCTTCTCTCCAAATACACACGGGCACTCTCTACATCGCCTGGCTTTCTGCGCTGGATATTTTTATCTGCCTTTTTTCACCCTTGTCTTCAGGCATTTTTCTAGATTCTCTGACCTTGTTCAGTCAACTCCGTGCTGGTCTATTTCTTGCCTTACATAATAAAGCAATGCAATTGTTTGTCCCGGGAATTTAAGCCATGATACCTAGCCGCCTCATGGGACATAGTGGGACATAAGTGACCGTGTGGTCAGCTCTTCCACACCAACTCTGCCCCTTTTGCTCAATTTCCCCAAAGGGCACCATCAGTTAAATTGTCCACAGAGAACCCTTTCCCTAGAAGCCATCAGAGTGACAAACCTTCTCCATCACTACTTTTGCATTTGGAGGTTTTTTAATGGATTCCTCTGCTTTTGTCTTTCAAGACTATTACTTGTCTGCAGTTTTGTGTCTCCACTCAGCCGTGTCCCATCTTTTTTGTCCAGGGCTTCCTTCTCTTGCTTGCTCTAGAGTGTAGGATGTGACTGTTGGCAGTTTGTGATTGCAGGCTTACTCTGGATCTGTGTGATCGCTTAGTAATGTGAAATAGAGCACCTTTGGGTATATTTCCATTTTTTCCCCCTTTTACATCACATGGTGGGGGGGAGTACATTTACATCTCAGGTAGGCCCAAGAACATAGTAGCTTCAAGGATGTGACAAAGCCTCTTTTACCAAATGGCATGGTGCATTCTTTGCTGAGTTTCAATTTGACTAAAAATGAAAACTTCTGGGTTAGGAACAAAAGGAGCCCTATAGGTGCTGTAATTATGCCCTGAATCTCTTTGGCCTGGTCTTCCAGCTCCTGATGGAGTCTTCTCTGGTTTTTGTTCTGCATAGACACAGAATAGAATGAAGCTGATGGCAGACAACTACGATGAGGACCACCACCATTACCACCACCACCACCACCACCACCACCACCGATCTCCTGGGAGGTCGCAACATTCCAATCACAGGCCCTCTCCCGACCAGGTCAGTTTCATTGCCGCTTACCTCCAGGACCCCTTTTACCCTTTGGATATTTTAAGATAAAATAAATAATCCTCAAGAAATAATAAACAGCATAAAGTGATACGTCCTTTGAACTGAAACTAATAGCTTTGGTATTTATTTCCATCACTCAAGGAGTCTAAATGTTTTCCTTTCTCCTTCCTCTTTAAGGTTTTGTCTGTTCTTGTTTATGTTATGCATTTTCTTTTCTCCCCTCCTTTCTATTTTCATAGATATAAAGTCTATTGCTGGCTCGGTATCTAATGGTGGGTTACTTTGGAATGTCTCTTTCAGAATTTTAAGAGAAAGCACTTTGTGTCCATGAGCTTGGCAACCACAGAAGCCTTGAGTTTGCTGAGCACTTTCCTAGAAAATTCCTTAGTGATGCAAATTAACAGTGGGGTAAAACAACATGAAGAGAAATCAGTTTTGCTTGCATTTTAGCTGGTGAAGTCAAGGGGTCTGGTTTATTTGGTTTGGACCCTATCTTCTCCCTTGACTAAGTGAAGCAAGTGAAAAGATGGATCGACAAAAACAAAAATTTCCTGTGGTCTTCACTGATATTTGCATTCACCCACCAAATATAAAAACTTGATAGTATGCAGGAGTAAGACTCCTAATGGTGAACGTCATGGAAATTATGAAATTAAATGCAAACTAGCAGGTTAATATAGTCAACATTAGCAGTATTTCCTCTTTTATTATACTATAAGCTTCTTGTGTACGTGATCCTAGCATAACTTATATAATAAATTTCAGAGGGATGGGGCCATAGGTAATAGAATAGAATCATCTGGTTAAGTGTGAATGCCTTTGTTATATATTTCTGGGTACGTGAAGGGGGAGAGCTTACTGGAATTACCTGTGTGAAGAGAGGTTTAACTGTTTATGGAGAGGAGGTGCTTATTATGCTCCTAAGATGTTTTTCGGATGGCTCTGTTTCCCATGCACCTCATGTCATTAGTATCCCAAAGGAGAATTTAAGATTGCAAGTCTCCAAGATGTTTTACCAGGAGTACAACTCCAGGGGGAGCCATTTATATAGTATGCAATATAAGCAGTGCTCCCTGGAGCTGCACAGTGAAGTAGCTCCAACCTGGAGACCCCCAGCCCCTGACACCCAGCTTTGCCCTACCATGTACCAGGAAGCATTTGCCCTCGACATCCCAACACTGCAGGTGTTCATGTAGGACATCTAGTTTTCTGAAGCCAGGGGCAGAAAGGCACCAGTTCATGTTATTAGCTCTCAAAATGGTTCTTAATTTGGCAATCAGCAAAGTAGAGAGAGATATGTTTCATGTCATTATCTTGTCTGCCTGTGGTTCTGCTTTGATTTAGCTTTATTTTTTCAAATCTCATCCCTTGCCATCACCACCACCTCCCCGCACTCACCCATCCTAGTATACCTGGCATCTTACGAACTAAACATTTTCATTGTTGTTCTCGGTCCCTGCTTTTTGTCACACTGCCCTTTGCTCCTTGACCTTCTCCCAGGAAGGGTAGATGTGAGGTTTTACTGATACTAGAAGGCCACCCTGGGCTTTCCCTCAGAGAGATAGGAGCAGAGAGCACTATAGAGGCAGAATGAAGGATTCAGAGCCGGCTCGGGGAGGGATTCACACAAGGACCTCCTGAGATAACAAACAGGTTTGTTTCATCCCAGAAACACATATGCTAATATGTCCTGCTAGAAACTGGACACCAGATCAAATTTATCTGCTTGCTGAATTTTATTTCTCACAAAACCTAGTCTCCTGCTACTTTTCCAGAGATCATTATTAAACACAAAATAGAGGACTTGCTGGCTTGGTTGATCCTCTTATGATTGTCTACCAACACTAGAGCTTGTCATAGGGCAGAAATCATTGCTCAAGGGCAATGCCCTAGCCAGAAGAGTTAGTGTCCCTTGAGAAGTATCTGGCTAAGATGTGTCATCAGGATCTCTAATACACCTTTGTCACTGCTACTATTAGGAGGGTGGTGAATGTCTTCCACTTTCCCATCCTTTGTTACAGTGACCAGTCTAAGCAACCCATTGGCATAGAGGCAGATAACCTCATCCTCTTCTATAAATGAGAAATTCAGGCCGTGGGAGGGATGGTGGTGGACTGATCTGAGTCCTGCTTCTGGTTATTTACTCACTCAGCTAATTCTTGGAGCACGTATTCCATGCCAGCCACTATGCTGGCCTTGGGAAAGAACATGATAGACAAGAAAGACCCCTGCCTTCAGGGAGTTTGCTGTCTAATCTGAAGACAGAAATCCAGGTCTCATTCAGCTTTTTTTCTGGATCGTGTCAATCAGAAGGTGACATTGAAAATATGGTTAAGGCTCTGTTATGATCACCGACAGCTCATACACCAATATATGGGTTGTTATAAAACTAAATTCCAGAATGCCACAGTTATTGAAAAACTGGGAAGTCTTTCCCAGGTGATTACAAACTCTATATAGAATTGTGAAAGCATATATTCTAATATGTGTAGAGTGGAGCTACTTCTCAGGAGAAAGTGACAGTCTTATGGTGACAGCATAAGAGTCTGAACAGTGGATTGATTTGGATGGGATTTAAACTAAATGTCCATAATGTACCCGTGTTAACTGAACTGACTTAAAGGGGAGAGGTCTCTTCCAAGGGATTCCTGATTTCCTTCCCATGAATCTTCCAGCTCTGACTTTTCCTGTGGCCTGAGGGTTGACCAAAGAGCCCTCTTCTGGAAGAGGGACTGTAAAATGTTGCCATTGTCTCTTGAGCTTTATTAAAAGATCAAAACACATGAAAATAAAGAAATATAAGAAAACCAGTCATTTTGCTACTTTTCCAGAGAAATTCATTTTTCCTTAGGAAATTCAATTTAAGTATTGCTGGGCACTTGCAGAGTTAGATTCTTTTTCCATTTCTTCCCTGTCCCTCTCTCCTTCACTATGATTTTGCTTTTTCCTTAGGAGAAACTGAATCCAAGGGTTATAAGTCTAGACGAGAATTTCCCAGAGTAACTGTTGGAACATTAGTCCCAGGAGGAAAGTCTTAAAACAAAGATTCAGTGAATAAAGAATTTTGAGAAAATGCTGCATATTATAACTCAATCTTAGAGACTCTTGGTGCAATTAGCAGATCAAAGGATCTAAAAAGTCCTATAAGAAAGAAAGCTCTCCAATTTTATTTAATCCAGCATTTCCCAGACTTATTTGATCAGAGAATCTTTTTTCCTTTTCTTTTCTTTTCAAGAAACATCTGTGCTCTGAGAAATACTCTTCTCAGAGTATCAGGTGAAGAAGGAGACTACCTGGTTTAGAACGTAGCTGATCCAGTTTCCAGCAGTGTTTTTCATCAGAAGGTGGAGTTTTGAGGCAATTTCTGCTATGCTCTCTATAGCAGAAAATGAGAGTGCCTCTTTCATTCATTTCTTGGGATACCATTTTAAAGGCTATAATGTCTGAGAATGGGTCATCCCACCAAAAACCCAGTGGATCTGAACAAAGGAGTGAAGACACCGGAAAACAAGGATAATTGTAAATTCAGACCCTCAGAAATTGAAAATGAGTGTAATGAGGGGAAGGGACAACCTGGAGAACACAGAAGAGAAGTCAGTGGAATGTGGCAGTCCAATAGACTAGACTCTTACCCGAGAAAGCAGCAGGTGTGGTTGGATCCCTATGACCCCATGATGGCCATAGCCACTGAAATGTCCAAGTAGATCATTCAGACAAATCCTAATAGTAATACCTTAGGAAAATTTTCAGACCAAGAGGTGGGCACAAATATTTCCAAGGAGAGACAACAAAGAGTTCCCATGACACAAGCTGTTGATAAGCTTTGAGGAATAACAAAGACCAAAGAATAAATGGAACAGGCTGGAACCACACTCATGATTTTGTTTTCAGTGAAATGACCAAGATTGATTTAGAAAAGCTAAGTGGAAACTTAACTTCTCCTAAATGCCCTCTGTACCTGTCACTGATATCTGTTATTTTGTCAAAGGAGCATCTTTTTTTGTCACATCAATTATGCCAAGTTTTTAATTATTTTTCAGGCATTGTATGATTTTTATGGTCCCTGGAAAAATTGTACTTTATTAATCTCCTAATGGCTTCCAGGTATGAAGAAAAGCATACTGTCAGAGTGAACTCCACGCTCCGGCCAACTCAAAATGCCAGGCCTTGTTCGGGCTGCCCTTGGGCATATAAGACTGAGATTCCTGCGCCTGGGTCTTAGGGCACATTTTAGGACCTAGATCTCCCTGCTTTTTTGTGCAAAACATGCTTCCCTTTGTTAAAGCATCTGCCACTCTGATTCTAATTTGTAGGGGCCTAAATGGTAAAATCCTGAACAGTTTTGTCTGGAAACCTCAGAATATGTGGCCACTTTCCAAGGCCAGAACTTGCATCTCCTCCTTCTCCCTGGTTTTTGAGTGGAAATGCTCACTCGCAGCATTGAGAAGCTCAAGGACTTTGACTACTTTGAAGACTTTCAGATCCCACTTAAAATTAAATTTCATGCTTCACTTACAGAAATCCTACTTCTAAAGGAGGGCTACAGAGTCCAGGAGCATGGAAGCGTAGTACTTACTAAATTATTGTGGGAAAAGTTAGTTGAATTTTATGTTCTATTCGTACTCTGTTACATATTGCAAAGTATATTCACACCTGTCTGGCTCACAGTAGGCACTCGATAAATGTCTGTCGAAGGAGTTGTTCCTTAAGTACCTTTGGGAAATAGGATGGGCAGATAGAAGTATCCCCATTGTACATGTAAAGAAGCTGGAACTCAGAGATGTTAATTATTCAGAGTAACACACCTGAAAATCGACAGACCCAAGATGAGGTCCTGAGTTTCTGCGTACTGTACATGGCTGGCAAACCTCTTTGGATGTCCACAACCACATGTACTAAATATGGTTGCATGGCTATTATACCAACTTTTTGTAGAGTACACATGTACTCTCCCCTTTCCCATTGGATTATAGTAAATTTTATCCTATTTTGATGTATTTTCCAAAGTTGAAAAAAAAGTCATCTCCTCAGTTCTCTTTCCATTTCCCCCTAGATCTCATTGTCTTTATTTACATTCTTTTGTTACATGACTTTATCCTTTCATTTTCTCCCATTTCACCTATTCCCCTTTACTCTTTGATAAATCCTTGATTTTATTATGTTTCTCACATTTTCTTTCTTTTTTTAATTAACTGAATTTGTTTTATTTATTTATTTATTATTTTACTAATGAAGTACTGTATGGTGTTCCCCTTTACTCTTTATTCTTGCTGAACCTGTGCCAGTGAAAATGCAACTTCCTGCCCTTCTCCCGCTGCCATGGAATTACCAGAGTGAGATCCTTACGCAGTAGAGAGCATGGCAGAGAGAGGGAGGGGAATTGCTCCGGGTTACAGAGGGCCCTTCGCAGTGGACAACCCCTTGCTCACTCACATATGAGTCTCTGAACATACAGGGCCCAGGTCAAGCCAGGCTCCTGGAGCAAAGCAGAGGATGTTTCCCTGAGTCAGGGACTGCTCTCAGATCTGCCAGGGCTTGGGGCATATTTTAAGGTAGTGACCTTCTGGTGGCAGAAGGTGGGTTTTCCGTTTTGCATCCTTTTTTTTAGGGCTTCTGCTTTGTTAATCTAGTCCCAAAAACTTGGTTGCCTTAGTCCTAAGTATCGCTCACTCCACTTGGCAATTTCCAGAATTTGTCTGCAGATGTAAACTTTGGTGAACTTTGGTTCTTTCTCTGTTGCTCCTGGTTAAGGGGTCTCCAACTAAGACTGGAGTTTGTATGACTAGACACATTTCAGAGCACCAAATGTCCACTTTGACTTTCTGCTGAAAATTCCCATTGTATTTTATTTGAAACACGAGTCATTTTCCCATAAGCCATCAAATGACCTGGTTACTAAAGAACCTAGATATGGATGTTGAACTCGAGTTGGAAGAGGCGAGTCTGCTCTCAAAATTGAGGGCCACGATCCAAAGGAACCAGAGCCGTTAAGAAAACTGTTTGTTGGTGGTTTGAGCTTTGAAACTATAGATGATAGTTTAAGAGAACATTTTGAAAAGTAGGGTACACTTATAGTTTGTGTGGTGGTGAGAGGCCCCCAAACAAAATGTTCTAGGGGTTTTGGTTTTGTGACTTACTCTTGTGTTGAAGAGGTAGAAGCAGCAATGTGTGCCCGACCACACAAGGTTGATGGGTATGTAGTGGAACCAAAGAGCTGTTTGTAGAGAGGATTCTGTAAAGCCTGGTGCCCATCTAAAGTGAAGATAATTTTTGTTGGTGGCATTAAAGAAGATACAGAAGAATATAGTTCGAGAGACTACTTTGAAAAATATTGCAAGATTGAAACCATAGAAGTTATGGAAGAAGGGTAGAGTGGAAAAAAGAGAGGATTTGCTTTTGTAACTTTTGATGATCGTGATCTAGTTGATAAAATTGTTCAGAAATACCACACTATTAATGGGCACAATTGTCACGTGAAAAAGGCCCTTTCTAAATAAGAAATGCAGTCTTCTGGATCACAAAGAGGTCGTGGAGGTGGATCTGGCAACTTCATGGGTCATGGAGGAAACTTTGGAGGTGGTGGAAACTTTGGTGGAAGAGGAGCCTGTGGTGGTGGAGGTGGTGGCAGCAGAGGTAGTTAGGGGGGAAATGATGGTGGATATAATGGATTTGTAGATGGTGGCGGCAACTATGGTGGCCCTGGTTATAGGAGCAGAGGAGGCTAAGGTGGTGGTGGACCAGGATATGGAAACCAAGGAGGTGGATATGTAGGTAGTGGTGGTTATATGATGGTTACAGTGAAGGAGGAAATTTTGGAGGTGGTAACTATGGTGGTGGTGGGAACTATCATGATTTTGGAAATTAGAATGGACAACAGCAGTCAAATTATGGACCCATGAAGGTGGGCAGTTTTGGTGGCAGAAGCTTGGGCAGTCCCTATGGTGGTGGCTAGGGGTCTGGTGGTGGAAGTGGTGGATATAGTAGCAGGAGGTTCTACAAATTTTTCAGAAGAAGAGGGCTACAGTTCTTAGCAGGAGAGGAAACAAGGAGTTGTCGGGAAAGCTGCAGATTTGTTTGAGACAGTTGTCCCAAATGCATTAGAGGAAATGTAAAAATCTGCCACAGAAGGAACGATGAGCAGAACGATGGACAGAAAAGTTACTGCAGCTTAAACAGGAAACTCTTCTTGTTCAGGACTGTCAGAGCCACAGTTTACAAGAAGTGCAGCTATTGATTAATGCACTGTAGTGTCAATTAGATGTACATTCCTGAAGTCTTTTATCTGTCGTAGCTTTGTCTTTTGCTTTTTCTTTTCATTACATCAGGTATATTGCCCTGTAAATTGTGGTAGTGGTACCAGGAATAAAAAAGTAAGGATTTTTTAACTTAAAAAAAAATGAACTTAGATATGCCCTTCTTTTCAAGCTGTGTATACGGGACACATATACAGATTGTATTTTAGGACATTAGGAAATGATGTCAGTGATCCCACTGAGGTTGACCACCACCTATGCTCTGCTTCAGAGAGGTTGCGACACTTGCGACCTTAGTTTTGAGATTTCTGGTCCCCAGACATCTCCCCTCTTCCTTCTTCTTAAAACAAAAAGGCCGTAAGTTAACTCAAAATAAAAGTGGGGTTCTTACCGTCTTGCCTTTCCACCTCTATCCATGCTACACACCCCTGTGCCTTAGATACCTGCTCTCAGAATTAGTCAGTATCCTGCAGAGCCTTCCCATAGGAGGGGAATGTCTAGCTACCCCTACAACTAGGTCCTCATTGAGATGGTAGCAAGAGGCCGATGACAACATTTCCAAATCCCGGGTGTTTCTTAGTCCCAGATCTGTGAGGTAAAAGTCTCCTGCTCTTCCCTCTCCCCCTCCTCCTGCACCTCTACCTTCCCCCAGGGGCCTGCATTTTACTTTAGTCAACAAGGAGTTGGTAGAGTCTCACTGTCCACCAGGAGAATGAAGCTGTCACAGCAACCCTTCCCCAAGGCCTGGTACTTCTCAGAAAGCCAACGCAAGGCCCTTGGATTCCCCACTTGGCCCCAGTGCCTCTGTGTGCAGTGGTGGACAGGGGTTGTGATTGATGCCCTGCTTGCCTTGTACTTTCACCAACAGATTAGCCAAAGTGCAGCCCTTTGAATTCTAACAAACAGACGAGGGGTTTAACTTGCTCCATTGCCCTCTGAAGATGGATTCTGTATATAGACTTGTTATTCCTAGCTTTTGCTTAGGGAGGAAAAAAAAATTTATTTTATGTTTTGAGATTAAATGAATGTGGGATAAATGTATACATAGTGTCCTGTGTGTATATATGTATGTATCGCTATATGTCAGATGAACTGAGGAGTTTTCCACATATGGAAGAATTTCTCAAGATCATGTTTAGCTGGAAATTTCTCTCCTTTACTTCCCCTGAGTACACGTTCGAATATATACACATATATGTGTGTGTGTAAATACATTAAATACTTTTTCATGTTTCCTACATGGAAGAAAAATGAACTACCACATATCAGAGCTTACTAAAGTATAGTTACAGAACAGCAGAGAAAAGCACCGATTTTGATCCCCTATGACAGTAACCTAATAAGAAAAGTTACACGTCTTCAGTTTTTAATATCAGTTTCCCATCTAAGCTAGTATGTCTGAAGCTGGCCTGAGAAAGAGGCAATCAGGTTTTTTACACTGCAAACTAATTTCATGGCCCACTTCTTGGATGAGGCCTTGGGTTTTGGCTTCATGTAGAGATGAAGGCTTCAAATTCAAAAACCATGAAGACTTCTGTTGGGCTGATGTTGACTGGATGGGAGAAGGGGCTCAGAAATTTCAGCTGTTCCCACTGTTGGGCTGATGCTCTCACAATCAGAGCCAAAGATATCCTGGCATGCATTTGGAAATAAATTTTGCGAGCCATTTGTCTCTTTCCTTTTTTGAAAAAAGAGAATTAGAAATTAAAAATTGAGATATAACACATGTAACATTATATTAGTTTTAGGCATATAATATAATAAAGTGATACCTGTATATACTGCAAAATGATTAGCAGAATGTGTTTAATTAATATCCATCACTACACACAGTTACAAATTCTTTTTTTCTTGTGATCACTTGCCTCTTTCCCGATACTCCTTTTATCACAAGTGGATTGGAAGACACTGTGTTTAAAACCCAACAGATTTTTAAAAGTAGATGAAATAGAAAGATAGCTCAGATGTCACTTTTTTCTTTATCCTCAAAGACTTAAAAAGTCCCCAAAGCTACTAAAACACGAGGAATATGTGTTTTCTCACTGTTGGTAAATAAAGGTGGCAGTTTATTTGTTTGCTTATTTCTAAGAGCAGCAGCTCTGGAATGACCTTGCCAGGGCTCTCTGTGAGGCCACAGGTAAAGAAGGCAATGAGAACAAATGTCTCAAGTGTTGCTCAGAGAGTGTTTAACTCTCCTTCTTCTACCAGCAGTTGCGAGCTCACCCAACCATCACAAACCACAGGAAAGCGAGGGAGGTGGGGTGACAGCCGCTGGGAAGCTGGCTTTGCAGATGAGCAGGTTGTTACCAAAGCTCTTTAATCTGGGTGTGATGTTAATTCCTGACATGTAAGCACATGAGGGCACGGTCTGATAAACCCTGCCAGGCAGGGTCTTGTGCATGGGAAAAAAGAGAGCGGCTTAATGTAGCAGGATCCTCCTGGTAGAAAAGGATTTCTGCCTTACAGAAGCTTTGAGCCTGTTGAAGATTTCAGTCTTACTCTATTTTGGGTCAAGTTTTTGTCCTCCCTTTTACCGATTCCTCTTCGCTTTAAACCTTGTTTGCGGTATTAGTTTCTCTTAAAAGATGTGTTGCTGTATCTTTTGAGTCCAAGAGCGTTTTCAGACCCAGCCTGCACTCCCCGGCTTGTAGATGTAACTCATCTTGGCAACAGGGGAGGGTTGACTACTTTTCAACTTGCTGCTTTCATACAGTCACATTTGTTGAAAAGGGAGCACTTCGGCTACCCCACCAGGGGGTGGCCAACCTGGAAAGGTCTGAAAGCAGAGAGATCCTTTTTGTGCTGCTCAGTGCCATTGCTCCTCTCTTTTTTTCTCAGCCTGGTGCTGGAAGGACCGTGTTTGCCTCGCACACGGGAGGCAGCTGCAGCACCCTGCAGACGAGCGAGCAGCCCAGCAAAGAGAACTGGAAGCATCTTTTAAACATACATGGCACACACAATTCTGAACACTACCTTATGTACACAGTAATAGCTCTTTAAAAATTGGTTCAGCACCTCTGAATAACCTCTGGCTGGGACCAGCCCAAAGATGCCAAATGTCTAAGATGAAATTTTATACACTGTTGGGTCCTTTTTACCCATACCCATTTGCCTTTGGCCTTCGTGCAAAGTCAAATAATTTGTTACAGTGGTAGCAAACTATCAGATGCTACCAAAGGTGCTGGGCCTAGTTATATTTATATATGTCTGCAACATCTGCGAAGTGGTTTAATTTACATTCTCCGTTTAATTCAGTCAGCACCCTATGAAGTACCAGGGTCAGGATATGATCCCATTTTCTTTTTGAGGCAGTTGAAGTGATGAGTCAAAATGCTAGAGGATTTGTTTGCCCACTAGCCAGAAAATGGCAGAACCAGAGTCATGTTAAAAACACAGTTTTCACTGTATTTAACAAAGCCAAGTGTTAATGACTGATGGATGAGGGAGCAAATATAAAGCCTGTCTCCACCCTCACCCCTTTTTTATGACTATCTGGCAATGGCTCAGCTTTTAACAGATGTTGACTTTGGGCTCTGAAACAATATTGTTGGCCAGCTAGTGCCTTTTAGCATTTCCATCTACAGCTGGGTATCTTGCCTCTTTCAGCGGAGAGATCTGGTCCCTTGCATCAAAGACTGTTTTGTCAGAACTACTCTTGCCTGAGGAAATCGAAAACTACTTTCTTCAAGTTGCCCCACAATGAAGGCTCCCCATAAAATCAAGAAAATGCCTGAAGATACTTCATTAGATGTGAAGGAGCCCCCCCCCCCACCTCTATAATATTCTCAATGGTTCGGCAAAGGACTCAGATGATTGCCCTGCCTCAGGCCCATGAGTTGAACTTGCTGAGAAGAACCAACACAGACTGCACAGGCTTCTAGTCTCTACCTCTTCCTTGAGAAACACTCCCGTGTTTGTTTGTTTTAAATATGAACATCTCTTGTTGAGTTTCCCCTCAGCCAGTGACATTCAGCTTTTGACAGCTGGGGTTAGAAGAATAAACCAGGGAGGTAGCCGGTGCAGTGCAAAGGGGGAAGGAGCCATTGTTGGGAGAAACAAATAAACACAATCTTGGCAACCTTAAGGAACTCTGGAATTCAGGCAGCCTTCTGTCTCAGAGGAGTTGAGTCATTCAGAAAAGCAAGAACCGACCCTATATACTTACTCATTTGCAAATAATTTGTTAAATTCCCACATCTGAGGCATCGTGAGGCAGTGTGAGGTGAGTAAAGGCTCTGCCTTTCCCCTCAGGGACCATGAAATTTGTTGGGGTGCTGCTGATAAATGCCCACATAAGGGTCAGGTACTGTTTGCATGTGAGGTTCTCTTTCTCCCAAGAGCCAGAGAGACCCAGCCTAAATTGTACCATCCAACTCCAACAAGGACCTTCAACAGCTTGGAACGAGGGCCATCCAAAGTCCAAAGTACTTCAGAAATGAGAAAAGCAGAACCAACAAATGCCTTCAGGGTCAACATGAGCTCTTTTTTTCTGTGGCTTCAGAGTTCACATGTCAGAAGGGTATATACCCTTGTGGTCAGAATTTGACACTGGTTGCACAGCTCCGAGCCAGGTGTCCTTTGCTAGGCTAACTGATCTTTCTCCCTGAGCCTTCCTTTTTATATCTGCACACAAGCCTCCCAACTCCTGTGTCGTGGGGCAGTGGTGAAACCCGTGAAGAAACACGGAAGCTGTCGTACTCAATAAGCTTGCACGGGTGCTAACACCTGCTGGGTCATGTCTAGCCAGGTCGGAAATAAGCTAACATTTATATTTCAACAGGGAGAAAAGGAAGTATCTGAGCCTAGATAGGAATTTCTTCTTCTTTGGGGGGAACATGTCTGCAGATGGGCCCCACAGACTGTAACAAATACAGATCATGCCCAAGTTTACAGGCGTTCTGCCCTCATCACCTCAACAGGGGCGTCTATCCATGGGCTGAGCATTCCGGGAGGCAGGAGAGGTGAAAAGCAGGGATGGAAAGTCTCCAGAGGGAAGATTTGGACTTGATCCTGAAAGTAGACTTACTAGTGCCCTGACAAGGCTAGGTGCCCGTTTTCCAGATTCATATCCATTTTTTCTTCTCCTTTGCACATGTGTTTGTCTTCCCCGACTCTGGCCAAACCTGCAGTTGGAAATGCCAAGGGGAGTTGCTTTGGTTGAACCCAGACACAGGGCACATCATAAATCCCATCCTACCGTCCTGCTTCCAGGGCTTGTGCAGCCAAAGTTAGAAGAGTCCTAGAGCTCCCAGAAAGTGTCAGAGCAGGCATGGACTGAAGTGGGGGTAGTGAGAGGTCTGGTGACTATCTAAACCCACCCTGTCATAACCAGGACAGTCTCTTTGCATCCCTTCTGCCAAGGAAGCCAGGGTGAACTTTCTGGCAGAGATGGCTAGCTGCATTCTCACAGAGGCAGTGCGTTCATTTGAAGGTGATGCTTCCATCATTTTACTCTCATTTTCAGCTCGGGTAGGTACAATGGTAAGGTCCCCATTAGGAACCTAGTCCTCCAACTTCAAGAAAAAAGCTGGTTTTTAACTCAAGGAGAATTAAAGGTGTTTTTGAAAAAAACAAAAAACAAAAAACACAAAATCCCATGATGAGCTGGGGTTTGCCAGCTGACTATCAATAATACTTGAAAATAGAGACCAATTAAAAGTTTACATAGGGCCGTTTATCATGCCATATTATAGAGTTCCTTCCCAGAGCTTCTTTGCTGGGGCTAACAAACACCCCCCACAAGAGGAAGTCACCTGTCTTGTCAGTGATGCCTCATCCCTTTGCCCTTAGATCTTGTCATCAGCATAGCCTTGGGAGTGGCCCATCTGGTGAGGAATTTTGTTTTATCTTAGTATTTCGAGAATCAGCATCTGGGACTACAGGACTTCTATCAAGGCCTCATATAATCTCGGGAGCTATAGACTCATCCTGAGGTTATTTGAGAGCTAATAAAACGCTCTTCAAAACTTGCTGTGTTTTGTGGCCACTGGGCTCTGGGCTTCAGCCCACCTTGGACGTTCCAATCCCCAGATGCTGTGGAAAAAAGCCCGCAGATGACTGATGGAGTAGAGGCTTTCTTCCTCTCTATTTTGGTAACTCCTGGCATAGCAATCACTCAAAAAGGACACAAGGGAGGTAACACCAGACAACATCCAGCAAAGCCACTGCAAAGTAGATTTGGAAACAGAAAAACAAGGAAATAGACTCTCCCAGACCTGATAGATGCATTTCGAAAGCCCAAGAATTTCTAAATAACTTGGCATAAAGCTAGGGATCAAGGACATTTATCTGTTTCTTATTTTTTGGCCCCCAAATTTACATTTCTGTGCAGTAAGATTGCTGAACAAATTAATATTTGCATACAAAGATGTAAGCAATGCACGAGTCAGACAGCTGTGAACGTTTGGAAATACTTGGAGCTCTCCCTCTGATTAGCTCCTTCATTTTTGTTTTTTATTCCCCAAGCAGACACTCACTCTGACCCAGATCACTTGGTGATTAGGGTCAATTCATGTTTAAGCTTTGAAGATTAGGGAGACCAGAAATGGCCATCGCCTCTCTTTCTATTTTCTGTTAAAAAACTTTCAACTTTAGAAACAAAAAACCTGAAAAAAAATGCATAATATTCCAAGTTCACTAAAGGAATTTATCCACATTTCTGCCATGTTAAATGTTAGCAAAGTTTATATTGGACTGTCATATTTCTTTACTTTATTCACCAGCATACAAGACGTCAATCTCAACATCTGGTTTTTAATAACCCTGGACATCTGGGAGCTCCTTTTTATTCCTGTGGTGGACGAGGCACAGTAGTGATATTGGCAGTGTATATTTTCAACCTACAACTCCTGTCTGTTTCAATCATAATTAATTACCACTTTTTAATATATTTAATTTACTAAAAGTCATTTGCATTAGACCACATTTCACTGTTAAGAAAATAGTGGTAGATTTGGGTGGCAATGGCTTTCTTTTTTTCCTTTCTGCTTCAAAATTTAAAACCCTCTGAGGATTTGAAACAAACTAAATGTATACATGTTGTTGGGTTTTAGATGCAAAATGAAACAAAGTGCTCTGCAAGGAAAGTGATTTTACAGCCATTTAGAAGCGAACAGCAGGGGTTGTGGGCTGCCTAATTTTAGGGGAAACCTCCTGTTTTGTTTTGTGACTTTGGCAAATCATAGCATCACTCTGTGCCTGGAGTTTTCCTATGGCGGTGACTTTGGTGGTCAGAAACCTAATAATGAAAGCTAGGGCTTCCATCCAGAGAAATATACTGCACACTTACCCACAATATTCTGCTTTGAATTTCAAGGGATGGTTAGACCCCTGGAAACCCATTTGTGGATGCCCCAGTGTCCCAGGCTGTAGACATTCCTTCTTCATTAGCATAAAAAGGGACATTAACTTTGCTTCTCTCCAGGAACTGAGAGGAAATTTAATGAATGTAAAAATACATATGTAGGGAAAAGAGAAGTTTATTGCCAGGAACAATTGCTAGATTGTATAGCGGTTAATAAACACAGAGTAGGTTATATGAGAAGACTCAGCTAAAATGATCGATTTTACCTTATTTTTTTGCTAGAATATTCCTATCTAAACTGTCGATGCAAATTCACACCGAGTTGTCCGGTTTGTACTCTGTGCTACTTGCTTGGTGGACTCAAGTCAGTTGAGGATTGTTAACCCTTTGGGGTCATAGAGCCCCCGTGGCAGTCTGGTAACTCTGGCTTTCTTTTCAAAATAATATTTTCAAAACGAAAAAATATTTTCAGGTGGGCAAAATAAAATACGCAAAAATAAAAGGAAACAAATTATATGAAAACTCACTTCAAAGACCACAGATCTGAATGCTTGAATAGATGAAAATTACCATAGCCTACTGGGAAGATACAACTGAACTATATGAAATGGTTGTTTTTCTAGATCAAAAACAGTGAAATACTGGCATTTGTATATCATTCAGACAAATATTACAACAGTTTATGCAATAAGGATCAAATGGTGAGAAAATGATCCAAGTTATTTTGTTTCCTGTTCCTGGTTTTCAAGACAAAGAAGCAAATCATGGCAAAACCTAGTTTCATTGGGGATTTATTAAAAGACACAGCTCCCAAATTAGGTGTGAGATCAGGATATGAAACTCTCAGTTTTCTACACTTTGTTTCAATCCTTGCAGTAAAAAGTGAGAATTCTTGTTCAGAACAGTACCTTGGGGTGGTAGATTTACTTCTGTCTTCAGTGATTCAATTTCTCTCCCTATTGGCCCTTCACTAAGTGAGGAAAGTGGCCAGAGCCATTCTGAAAGCATTTTCAACAAGAATTCAGAACAAATAAGTTTCAGTTTATCCATAGTTGAGCCCAATTCTAAGTTCAACAAAAATGCTCTTTCTACAAGCATTCTACTGAATTGAAAGTTTACTCTCTTCTCTTTGAAGCTTATTTGATTGCAAATGTATAATCATTCCATGCAAATGTATAATCATTCCATGGCATCCACATCCTCTTTTATGCTGAGAGCGAAATAGAACCTGACAAATGGAGAAGATCACAGCACGTTTGCGCCTTTGTGAAATAACCAGTGTGAATTATCGCTTGCTACAAAAGTTTGTTCCACCCAAGTAGATGGAGTTTTTTTTTTTTTAATTCTTCTTCAGCCTTTATTGATACTCTAAGCTTAAGAGAAATTAAGGGTATTTGATTACTATAATTACTTCTCTGCTTACTTAAAAGGTTTAATCTGCTCCTTAGGCATATGCAATTCAGATTGCATGCTTTCCAAAAATATAATCATCTGCTAATGTAGACTAATTTTAATCTTCTAATCCAATCTTGACACAGAGTCAGAGCTGGGTGGGTGGAATGTTTTTGTGTGGGGGTTGCCATAGATACCAAACTCAGTTATGTATTTGACAAGTCAGTGATGTGGAACTTAAGTTACTATAGCTTTTTTTTTCCCCTCACTCTTTAAGATTTAAAAACAAACTGAAGATCAGTGTGCCTTTCCAGTGCATCACGGTGTAACTAACCTTCTCTTCTTTCATTCCGGTGCTCCCCTCCTCTCCTCTCCGTGCACCTCCCTACCCGGGCCGGCCACAGGATGACGAGGAGGGCATATGGGCATAGCCGGGCCTGTAAACCAAAGTTCCAGTTTTGTTTTGAGGGGTGAGAAACCATCTTTTATATCATTTTCCTTTTAAAAATTGCATTCTAGTATTGTATTGTATGTGTGCTCAATTGTGCTCGCTGATGTTTGTGACTGTGCCCGTGTCTGCTTCTGTGTTCTGTGACCATCCCCCAAGAGTTCCCACCTTCCTACCACCCCTCCCTGCAACCACATTATTGCTCTGCCGTGTTGGGGCTGGGTTGAGCACGATTCAAATGTTTCTGTGTTATTTAAGATGTAAACTATGCCCTTGCTAGGATTTATACACACTTTTTAAAGACATGATTGTGGACTCAGAAATTGTCACAGTTCTACAGTAGCAGTTTTTAGCCAAGTGCTTGCTTTTCCTGGATATGCCAGTGTGGTGTGACTCTCCTGTCCTTCTGGTTGTGTCAAATGTTTGGCAAGGAATAAGGAAAATAAAACTGTATGTCTTCGTGGAGCTGAAGCTATCATCTCTAAAAAGCCCGTTTAATGGATTGTACTGTCTCTTCTATGGCAAAGTTTTGAAGAAAACACAAGGCCCACGGCATAGTAATGGTGAATGGGTAACTATCTCTTTATATGAATTAGAAATTTCAGTGTTGGCAGATTAGTGGCCTTCTATCTGTTGCTTTTTTTTTTTTCCCAATTGTGCTCCTACAGAGCTTTGCATTATAAATTTCATGCAACGTGTTTTTTTCCAGAGATTTTTTTCTCTTTTAAAGGTTGATTTTTTTTTTTTTACCCACTAGGAAACCACCCTTCAATTCTGTGTTATCTGCATTATGATTGAATAGTGGCGCATATAATCACCACAAGGTTATAAATGAACCCTAGAGACTTGCTGCTGCGAATCATACCTCTCCAGGGTACTACAGGTTGTTTAACAAGTCATAAACTCCCAGAGTTGAATTTACCTATGGTTCCATAGAATATACTATTGAATTGATGACACCGATGCCATTTTGTTCAAAACAAGGAATGTGGTCAATTTTGGCCATGATGACTTTTTACGGTCAAAAAGTACTCAGTGTGCAGTTCTTTTTCTGGGATAAATATGAAATGTCATAAGTCTGCAATTAGAGAGGCAACTTGGGGGGATAACTCAGCAGATGTGCCCTTTCCCAAGCCTCGCCTTCATATTGCATGATAGTGGTACTTCAGGTGAATTTTAAAACAACAACTGGTGTGTTTTGCCCACAAGTGACAGTTTCATTGGTACATTTCACTGCTTAGTTAAACCTGCTGCAGGTCCCACCGATGGCTTTCTGTGGTCCTGTGGAGAATACAGAGGGGTTGATTTTCAGATACAACATCCTTCTGCATAGTAAAAATGTAACACCTATTGGATCCATTTGCTGCTAGTAGAACCTATTTCCCAGTCACATGAGACTATCTATCTCCTCTCTTCTCCCTTTCCTGGGTAAAGGGGAAAGCAACACTGGAAATTGCTCTTCCAAAAGCAGAGTGGTTCCAGAGGGATGCTTGTCAGTGTGAAGAGGTGGGGAAACCAGAAAAATCCCTGAGGTCTAATCTGGGAGACTCTCTCCCTTTCTAGGAAAAGCTGTAAGGGAAATATCACATTTACTTATACAGAAAAGCTAATAAAAAGGTCACTTGACCTACAGTAGCATCAAATAAGAATTAAAGTTTTTTTTTTAATATTTTATTTATTTGACAGAGAGAAACACAGCCAGAGAGGGAACACAGCATGGGAAGTGAGAGAGGGAGAAGCAGGCTTCCCGCCAAACTGGGAGCCCGATGTGGGGCTCGATCCCAGGGCTCTGGGATCATGACCTGAGCCAAAGGCAGACGCTTAGCCACTGAGCCACCCAGGTGCCCCCAGAAATAAAGGTTTTATAATAATGTTAAAAAGTAAGTATGTGAAACATGCCCACAGCATGCAGAGACAGGGAGGCAAAGGAAGGCTCTAGGAGTCTGGGGGTTGCCTTGAGAAGAGCAGGTCCTTGGGTTTCTTCCATGAAGCTTTCTTCTGCTATCGTAAGTGTTAGGATGCTGGACTATATTCATGGCTCCTACTACATAATAAAGATTTTTATTGCTCTTTCACAGGATTCATGATCTCCACCCTGACACCCCTTAAGATAGGACGTGTGTTGTCATCCTCAGGGCAGAATTGGTGCCAAGGCTCCTAGAGAAACTTGCTTTGCTCAAGGCAAATGGAGACAACAGTGTTAGGCCCCGACTCCCTTTATTCTTTTGTGAATTTCCCCAAGCACCATGTACCCCAGGAAACAAATGTTTTCTGAAAATTATTCAATATATAATCCTACTTTAATATGTTATAATAACTTTTATAGACTTCTGAGGAAAACTACCTATCTTCCTTTATGACTCCTTTAAACAAGTTAGCTCAGATATCCTCAGGCTTTTAAAACCATATCTTAAGGATTTAAATAATGAGATACTGGGGACCTTCCTCTTTTGAACAGCCATTGCATGTTTTGAGTCATATTACAATCTGTGGGGCCTAAGGAGACATTAAATTTATAACTAAAGATGGATAATAGTGGCATATTAAAAATTAACTGTTTTGAATATTTTGATTTATGGCCCTTATAAAAGAAACATCACCAGAAGTTATTTTACTAGCCATCAGTTATATGCTCATAATAGCATGAGAAGACTGTGACTTGAATCTGGTGTTTTGGTGCTGAAATGAATCAGTTTAGGAAAAGTGGCTCCAAAAATTATAACAAATTGGAATTAACATAACATCCCTGAGAGCTCCTCCTTCTTTTTGCCACTCCAGCCACTAGCCAAGGCATGATTTATTTGTCTCACTGTGATCATTCGAGGGTGATGTTTTCTGAGAGCAAAATGAACTGGGGAAAGTTTCTTTTCTAAAGAGTTTTGACAGCCCCTAGAGTTAGGCTTTCTCCCCATAAACGTCATACCCCAGCCCAGCCTTATCAGCGTGTGACCCGTATAGTCCACAGAACCCCAGCCTGAGAAGGGCTCCACTCTTGATCTAATGCTCTGCTGTCACTGTCTTCAAGTTCTTAATAATTTTTGGACGTGGGGCCCCACAGTTTATTTTGCCCTGGATCGTGCAAATTACGTAGTCATGCTACTTGAAATCAACAAACATTCCTATGTTCTGCTTCCAGCTTCTCTCTACTCTCTCTCCCTGCTGGCCCATCCCCACTCCTACTTCCCTATGCCTAGAATTTACCATTGGCTTGCCTTATTTTTCTGATTTTCTTGCAGAGACTCTGTAGGGTCACATTCTCCAGCAAGTTGTTGCCCTCATGGGTGTCCCTGCAATGTGTGCTCAACCATTATCCTCTTACCCCCTACTTTTGATTGTGAAAATATGCTCTTAGAACCCTTGCTGCATTTTCTATCTTGCTCTGCAAAACAGAGAGCGCAGAAGCTTAAGTCTTTATTATTTTCCTTCAGGAAAATCCACTTGATATGGCAGTCATTTATGTCAGCAAATAACTCTTCAATTCCACTGAATAGAAGTGCTTTCCTTGGACCCCCAAGAGATATACTTTGTTCTGTGAACATTCAGTGAAGCAGAGCAATGAGTGACCAAATCTAGGCACCTTGGGGATCTAGTCCCACACCTGCCAAGACATGTGAACGTTTGAGCTTTTACGGTGAGCTCTCATAATGGAGCAGACATTGAACACAAGATCGTGTTTATTTCCTAAACCACTGGAAAGGAAGAAGTCTTTTTAGATTGAAAACATATGCAAATTTTTAGGACCTGATTCATAAAAATACAGATGTGGGCATTAACAAGTTTGGCAAAGGGCCACGATGCTTGTAGGTGCATCCTGTTCAAAATGAAGAATTGTAGTTCTGCACCATCAGCACATGGACGCTGTAACAGGGGTCCAAGCATGAAGCACAGAGCGCTTAGACACGAGGCAGGGTTTGTTTTTTACACATAGGAGCAGTGCTCACAGGCCAGTGGAACTCCTTGTCATGCCTCTTGTCAGGAAAAATGAGGAAGAAGATATTTTATTGTGGCTAGAAACATTTTCTCGTCCTTGCTTTCTCTTAGTAGAAAAGGTCTAAACGCTAGGGTTTGTGCTTATACTAGGACAAGAGAAATCCTGTGGCTGAGACAGAAGTCATAGAAAGAGCCTTGGGCTTTCAGTCTCTTTAACTGAAGTCCCATTTTCTCTGCAAAGTGAAAGTTTCCTTACACCTCCTGTACAGGCCTCCCGCCCTCCGTCTCCAGTGGCAAGGGTCAGGTGCATCTCGTCCTTGTGCCATTTTCTTTCATTCCTTTATTTACCCATTCATTTTCTACTTATTCATCCATTCTTTCATCAAGTGGTTAAATTCTTGGTTATATGCTAAGAAAGCTATAAGTAAAACAGCCATGGTTGTTATGCTATGGACTTTTATATTGTTGAGGGAAACAGACAATAAGGAATTACCTGGGAGTGGAAACCTTATACATTTTGATTGTTGTTTTGGTGGAAACCAGGAAGATATCATGATTAACAAGAGGAACCTACTTGGTTAATCTACTTCAGAAGGGATTTCAGCAAGCATCTCTCCAAGGAAGGGAGTTTTATGCAAAGCATGGAAAGCAGGAGAGTCAGCAGGCTTCCATGCCAGGCTGGGGGGCGGGGGGGGGCGTGGTCCCAGGCAGGCATGCAGATGGCAGAGGGTGAGAAAGGGCTTTCTGGGCTGCCAGAGCATGAAGACTGTAACCTGGGGTAGAAAATTTAGACAATGAGATGAAGATGAAGAAGTGGGAAGGGGCCAGGTTATGTAAAGTCTTTAAGTCTTTTTAGGCCATGGGTTTTATTCTAAGGAAAATAAAACCACGAGAAGAAAACTAGAGGATCTTAAGCAGGGATATGACCTAATTCAATTTATGTTGTAAAACAAGCCTGGCTGTGGTGTAGAGGATGAACTGTCATGGCAGGAAGAGCAGGAGTAGGGGTTATTCCATCATTTGTGAGATAAGTGGTGGTGCTGGCCCACAGGAGCCATGGGAGAGATGACACCCAGGAGGGGACAAGTGGAAAACTGGAGATGAGACTAGGAAATGAAGCCAGCAAGACTTTGACAGGTGGGTAAGAGCAAGGACTAAATGAGACTGCCTCCAAATTTCTGCCTTGGGTGCCAAAGCTGGGGCAGGCCATTGTTGGAGGTGGAAGGCTGAGTCCTGTTCTCCTCCGTTTTCCCCAGGTGTCTAGGCAGACTGGCCAAAGGAGAAGCAGACTTTTGACCTCTCTCTTTTCTATTTGCCTGCATTTCGGCATGGGAATCTTTGGCCTCTCATTGCAGTGACATGCAGACTGCTGAGTTTAAAACATAGCTGAAGTCCAGCATCAAGAGTGTGTAGCTCCTCTGACTCTCCAAGAAAAGGATACAACTTGAATATCAAAGATTGCAAAGAAAAATCAGCAGTCATATAATAGGGAGACATGTGAAGCAGAGTGATCTACAGAGAAACCAAGATCCTGGTGTTGTAGAAGGATGAAAAGGACCTACAGATAAGGGGAAGATGCCATCGGCTCTTGTAGTCCCCCCTAAGACCCTCAGGTACCAAGAATTCTGTCACCAAAGGCACATTTTGTGAGATACTTGTCTGCTCATAAGGAAGGGATTCCAATCTTAAAATTCTGAGTGTATTATTTCTGGCAGAAGAAACTTTCAGTAACCTGTTTTCAGGAGTTCTGATGAGAAGTAACCCGAACTAGTTATGAGGTGTTTCAGAACCACCGTGACAAAGGCTCTGCCTCTTTCCAGTGCAGAATTCATTCCTGGGCAAAGTGAGATGTTTTTGCTTTATCTCTTCCCTCATTTTCTTTTTCTTCTTCTTTCTTCCTCCCGCTGTTAATTCTCCCTCTCCCCCTCCCCCCTTTTCTTCTCCTCTTCCTCTGCTACTCTGGAAGATATGTTGTAAAGCTGCTGTTCAGAGCTACAGCTTGAATGTCTTGCCCAAAGTCCTTGCAATCAATAATTCATTCAAAAAATATTTCTTCATCTCAGTGCTGGTGTTGAGGCTGGGGACAAAGTACAGTTACTACCTTGGGAAAATCTATAGTAGTATACAGATTCTTAGGCTGGTGTCCATTAACCCCCAAGAGTCTGCAAATCCTTTGACATGGCTAACAGACTCATTTGTGGGTATGTACACATCTTCCAGGGAAGGCGTCTATGATCCTCCACAGATACTCATGGGGCCAGTCACTCAGACAAGAAGAACCACTCATCCATGAGAGATTGGGTGACACTGTGGTAGGGTGGCTCATAATGTGGTCTCTGCATTTAAATGAGACTGGGTTTGGATCCTGACCCGGCACTCTTTGGCTGGGTGGTCTTGGGTAAGTGTCCTTCTCTCTCTGTCCCTCCATTACCTCATTTGGGGGAGATTGTGCACACCTCACAGGGCTGTGGTTAGGGTTAGGTGACATGAGGTGCATAAGACACCAGGCTATATCTGGTGCATGGCGAGAGCCCAGTCCTCATCAGAATATCACTGTTATTGTTACTACCAGGCTTGGAGAGCAGTCTTTGTAAGCCAACTAAAGAAAGTAATTGATAATGTGAGATGGGTGGATTAGGGGAATAAGAAAAAAGATAGAAGAAAGGAAAACCAAAAGGGGAACTCTATTCCCGTGATCATAGCTACACAAGTCACCTACACATTTTCTAGCAGGCCTTAAAAAATCCTCTTCAGTCATTTTTTATTTTAATGACACTTTGGTATAGCAAAGGAAGTTTTCATTGCTAGAGACTGTAGATTAACCCATATTTCTAGAGGAAGATTTCTTTCAGCTCAAAGAAAAATTGAGTGTATAAAATGAAAAGTCAACAAATATTTGATGAACAACTATGAACTGATGACTTAGAAGAGAAGGAAGGGTAATAATGTCTCAGTCCACCTCTTTCTCTTCTCAAGTACAATGGACTCAGGGGCTGAAGTGAAGTTTTTAAGCAAAATCAAGTGCAGTAAATAAGTTCTTGTGGGTTTTTCTGGAGCTTGTGAGAGTTACCTGGCAAAGCAGTGCATGTTGGCTTGGATTTGACCACACTCTCAGGACCTGAAATCTGGCTGAGAAATCATAAACAAACAGTGGTGATAAATGACTGTGGCCTGGAGGTGGGAGTTGTCTAGTGGAGTATTGTTGCATTACATTACATCCTTCCTATGCCAGGGCTGGAGCTCAGGGAGCACTCCAGCCTCTCCCACCCCTTGTCGTTTGCTCTAGAGTGTGGTGTTGGTCTGGTCTTGTTTAACCTTTTTATTAATGATCTGTAAAGGGGAGAGAAGAGCATGTGAAAGAAAGTTGCAGATGACACTACTTTGGGAAGTGTTGGGAATACTAGCAAGGTCAGAGAAATCACACTAATGGCCCAAAGAAGGTTGGGAACACGGAGGGAGAGTAACAAATCTTGGAGAGGTCCAGACACTCACATCTGGCGAAAATTAATCTGAAACACAGATATCAATGGGTGGGAGGACCATGGAAAACTGAAGGCTAAAAGAAAAATAATAAGCCAAGTGGACATCAGGAAATCCAGCCATGGGTGAGAGCAGGGAGAGAGGTCCAATGGCAGTTAGCACAGTCCAGATATTAACAGGTGCCAGAGAGACATACATCACCATTTGTGACAACCTGCCCATAAATTGTGTCTTACATTTGGGACATCAAAATATTGTACACACTCTTTTCCAGAGGATCACCCTTGTTACCAGAAAGATGGAAAGGGTTTTTAAAGAATGCAACCACTGAATGAGGTCAAGGCACCATTTAGTGTTGGATATGGATCCAAAACTCCCAAAAAGAGTCAGCAGGCAAACACATGGCCAGAGTGGCATTTTCAGGGAAAGCACAAGGGATTTCTCTTCGAATATTAAATGTGGGCTTGAGATAACTCATAGGCCTCATTCCTAAACTTGGGATCCCAGGGTAGACACTTCTCAGAGGCCTACTTTGGGGAGCCATCCAATTGGTAGACAATGATAAAAATCTGGGCCAGAATTTTCTTGGTAGTCCAGGGAGAGGGACCTAAGCCCCATCTCTTTTTAACCATCTCCATCATCCCAACAAAATGGAAAAATGAGACAATAACATTCCAAACAAAAGAGTGCATATTTATGGCCACCATTGGGTATATTAACCAGAATGTCTATTTTCTTTTCTGCCATTGGGGCCTCAATTGACTGGACATAACTATTGGGCATGTCCAGGTACGTCTTCACTCAGTCCTCAGGCTGCCTATGTGCCTTCCCCGGAGTAACATGATCCCTGTGAGAGAAGTGTTGGCCCGCTTGGCTACTAGATGATCTCATGAAACCCATTTTGCCTGTGTAGCTACAAGCCGCCTTCCTCATGAATGTGTCCATCAGAGACTTTGGGATGGGAATATCCATTCCTTCTAGCCTTCTTTTCTTTTCTTTTTTTAATTTTATTTACTTATTTGAGAGAAAGAGTGAGTGAGAGAGAGCATGAGAAGGGAGAAGGTCAGAGGGAGAAGCAGACTCCCTGCATAGCCAGGAGCCTGATGTGGGACTCGATCCCAGGACTCCAGGATCATGACCTGAGCCGAAGGCAGCGGCTTAACGGACTGAGCCACACAGTCCTCTAGCCTTATTTTCTAGGAAACGTAAGGTAAATGCTAAGAATCACAGCATACAACAACTGAGAACTTCTATCCTGCCACACCCTGGTCTAAGCTGCCCCCATCTGTCCCATGCAGATTTGACACTCTCTCATAGCAGGCCACACCTGCCAGCGAGCTCACAGGGCTGGTCCACGGTGACAAAATCACTGAGAGGCTGAATCTGCATAAGGAGGAGCCCTGCCATTTCTTTCGGCCTTCCTGAGCTTTCCAACAGCCCGAGGCTCAACCTGGCCACTCTGTGCCTGCACAAGTTGGGCCCCTCCTGTAATGTCTGAGTTGGTAGTCAGGATCCTGCCTGTCCCCAAGCATTTCCTTAGTGCCTCAGTCACGGTATATACATAGAGTGGGGCAAAGAGAGATCCCACAAAGATGTAGCAGAGAGGTTGTTATACTCAACCCGAGGCAAAATCGTTTCTCAGAGAAACCTGTTAGACCCAGAATAAAAGGAAATGCCCAGATGGCCAAAGACATTGTAACTTCATCCTTCAGAGAGAAAACATCGAATGAGGCTCTGAAATAAAAATCACAAAGATCACTTCTCCTGGAAAATCTGAGCCTCTTAAAGCTATGGCTTAATTTTCCTCATTTTTAGTTTTTATGTTCATAGTAGAAAACTTAGAAAGTTTAATGAAGAATCAGGAAAGAAGTTCTTGAAGTCCTCATTCAGAGAAAGTATCATTTTTAGATACCTTTTCATACTTGTACAGATACGAGCACGTAAACATATGCTTGATGAGTCTAACTCTAACTTTGCATAGCTTCTGGTCCTAAGTGGTTGGTGAGCACCCCGGCACTAGAGTGGACATCGGGACCCCAGACCAGTTCAAGTACTGGTCCCATCACTTTTAGCTGCTGCCTTGGGCCGGCTATTGTTATTTACTCATTGTCGCATGACTGTCTTCTCATATGGAAATTGACATCCATCTGGGAGTTTGATTTCTCCCCTGCACCAGACAGTTGGGAGAACCTGTGCAGGGAGGGACAGGCACACTGCAGCTCTGCGGAGGGTCTGAGAGTTAGGAACACTTCTCCGCACATTTGTTCTTGGTAGTGTAGAAGGCTTCCTTGTTCCGCACTTAGATGCCTGTGGCTGTCCCGAGTCGGCATATGGCCGAATTAGCAGCCCTGCTGATCCCACCCCCAACCCTGCATCCATTCTTCTTTCAGTGCACCTTGATCTCTGATGTAACTGCATTATTTGAGAGGAGTTTCTATACTAACCCCCCAACAACAAAGAAAACCAAAACCCCTCCATGATAAGAAAGGGACTCCCCGCACTGCCTCATGGCACTGGATTCTGACCAGGCTCTGCATGTTGGACTTTTGGCTGCTGTTGTTGGTCTTACTAACTTCTTGGAGTTGTATCTGCTGGTGCCAGGGCAATGAACTCACGATAGAGGAAATCCTCTGCGTTCCTCTTTGTCCCAAGACGAGGACACGCTAGGAAATGGAAGCATGCCTGTTTTCTTCTGCACAGGGCACAGCCTACCCGGGGTAACGGCCTCTCCACCAGCTGATCTGAAGTGCAGTTCAGACTCACAGGTCATTTACTACAATTGGCCACAGAAAAGCATTGTCCTTCCCTCTCGTGGAATGTGGAAAGGAGAGAGGGAGAATGAGGAAGTGTTCCAGAGCCGAAGGGCAATCTTTGCCTCTCCTTACACAGCAGGCTGGGGACTCCAGCAACCCAGAAGAGGCAGCTGAGCGCGTAGGAGGGTGCGGGGCTGAAGTGTCCCACGTCAGTTCTCTTCACATTATTCTTCTTAAAAATTCTGAATGCACTAACATGTGCCGAGGCCAGGCTGTCCTGTCTTCATGGGTGAGTGTGATTATCTGGTCTGAGGCTTGAGACTCCCACCCATGGAGGTTTTCTGGGAACTTTGTGTAACCAGGAGGCTGTCCCCATGGATGGGGGCCGGGGACAGGGAAAGATGGGCTCTCTCCATCTGCCCCTGGGACAGTCGCTGCTTTCCCAGCAAAGACCAAGGGCACAGGCAGCTGGGCGAGTCCTTCGGCCCGGCAGCTTTGTGCCTGGTCCACTCATCACTGGAAACATTTTTTCCGCGTGCTTTTCCCACCCCTCTCTCACTCACACAGCTCACTTCCTAGTCTAGAGGAAATCCCCCACGTCCGTCCTGATTTTCATCTGATCCCTCATCCACTCTATGAGGGTAGCAGGCAGGTAGTACTGTGCCTGTTTTACCGAGTAAGCAAGTTGACTCTGGGTCACCAACTCCTTCCCCCATAGTAGTAATTCCCTAAGGATTTTCCTTGGAGCATTAATGGCGTCAGATATTAAGAGACACTATTTTAAAAATTATAATAAAAACATGTTATGTTCAAATAAGTTTGAACAAAATTAGACGAAACAGAATTAAATAGGTTTCTTCATTTCAGGTCTTCCCAGACCCTTCAGATCTCCACTCCAGTCTTCAAGCTCCCTGCTCCGCCCCTCTCGTGGGAAAGGGAAGGTGGGCCTGCTTTTCTGAGAATTGTGATGTAGCCAGCAAGGGCTCTGCCATTTCCCCCTCTCCACCTCCAGAGTTTTTTTTCCTTGACCACTTCTTCCCTTCCTTCTGCTCATACCTTCTATCACTTCAGCTTCCTCCTCTTTTTCCACCCCTTCTCCTCCCCTTCTCATGAATTAAGTGACCATCTGGCACACATAGCAGTTCATGGAACAGAGGTGGAGCTCTGCATCCCAGATCTGCCCCAACAGAGCCATATGGCCTGGGGCACATTATTTAATCTCTCCTCATCTGGAAAATGGGGAATATATGGTTTTATTTTCTTCCCTTGTGGAGTTCTCATGAAGATCAATTGAGACCATGAGGTAAAATGCTACCTGGTACATAGTAGGCACTCAGTGAATACTAGCTCTCGTTTTTGTTTTGTTTTAAAATTTCCCCCACTACCCCCTCCTCTGATATCTTCTTCACTGATCACCACTTACGGTGTGGCAGCATCAGTATTTCTGTAATTATGTATCAAGTATCGGCATGTATTGTAAAGATTTAAATGTTTACTCAGTGAATGCATCCTGAATCAGCTTGGGTGCTGAGAACCAGTCTGACCGCTGTGATCACTCGACATCAACACACAGTACCAAAGGAGTGGATGGAACTGGTCTCCCTGCGATCCTCATGCTTTGGACCGAAAGTCCCTTGCCTGGAATGACTGGATATAACTCTCCTAGGGCCAAGCCAATGGCCTCAACAGCAACAACAAAAATATGTGCTTGCAAATTCAAAAGCCCTCAGTCCACAGTCCCCAAAAGCTAGCAGAGTGAGTAGCGAATTGAAATCAGATTCATGAAGAAGCTTAAAACTTTTCAGTCGTTACAAGAAATATCGCCATGATGTGATATTTCAGGAGACATTCGGACAGAGACCGTAAAGCAACTGAAATTACAAAGAAAATGCTAGAGTTGCCTTTTTTTCCTAGATATTTGTACTCTCTTATCTTAGCTGATCCAGAATAGATAAAGGAAATATTGGAAACAGCTTGTTGAGAAAGGCCATGTTGCATCTTTTTTGCCTGCAGGAAAGCAAGTACATGCTTGCAGGCCGTGGTGTGTTCTTCGAGAGGCTTGTAAGGAATTATGTAAGCAGGGTATGCTCCAGGAGATTACTGGTCCTTTGTGTTTCTTGTTTCATGGTTGCCAGCAGCTGGCATCTTTCAGAAATCCCATGAAAAGTGGGCAGAACTCCTTGTGCAAACTTCTGAGCAGAGGGTTAAGGAGACTTTGTGTGTGACTCTTAATCTTGTTGGGAAATTTTAGGGTGAAAAAATATAATTACATCTGAAATGCCAACAACCAAGGCCAAAGGCATGTCTCCTCTATGGATGATTCTTTGTTGATGAGATTAGCAACTAAGCTCTCATGCTCCTGCCTACAAATTATTCAGATTATTTGAAAAGAAATGAAACAAGATACTGGGAGGAAAAACGCCGCATACCACACTTAACTAACGCTCACCTGGTTAGCAGTGAGTTCAACATATAGTTATTAAGTACCTACGGTGTGTGATATCACAGAAACTATACAAATAAGGTTCCTCTCTCCTTGAGTGATTTTACCCAAGTAAGCCATATTCTTAATTCTGTCAGTGGCAGGTTGTAAGAAGAATTCAGGGTCTCTAGTTTAGCGCAGGGCAGCTCCACATCACGTGGTCTGTATTGCCATCAATTCCGTGTAGAATTAGCCTGGACAATTCAGTTGGTGGACATAGAGAGCTGTGTGATGTGGCCTGAACGCTGGGGCTGGAGGCAGACAGGGGTAACACGTGAAGGAACTAAAACAAATAGGACAGTAACACAACATTGAAATGTGGGGTCCTCGTCAGTTAACTGGTCCCACAGAATAGGGGGTGAGGAAGGCATGGAATCCAAGTCATGACGACGGCAGAATTTGTTCAGAGGTGGAAAGCAGCCATTATCAAACATCTCCTTTGTCCACATGCAACTCCACTTAGCCTTCAACCCCAACATGTAGGTCTCAGGTTGCCCCATTTTCCAGAGACCTCTGAGGTCACGTATCTGGGAGATGCAGATACCCAGGCTGGAACCCCATTATTCTGTCATTCACCACCACGTTAGCCACCACATAGCATGGGGCTGTTCAGACTCAGCTCTTAAAACCACATACTGAAGTCTCTCCCCAGGTGGGTAAAGTTCCGAAAGTTTATAAGTCATCTCAGGGTGGGGAAATCCAGTCATGATTAAATATAATATATACAGGTATCCCCCACTTTTCAAAAGTTTGTATTTCACCACTTTGCTTTTGCAAAAGACTTACATTACTATAAGTATTTTCACTTTTATAGAAAAAGCAAAAATAGCATTTAGCATTTGTTTTATAGTAAGCCTTATAGAGGTAACACGTACCCTATGCAGTCGGACCTGGCCACCAGCTCCAGGAACCAGGCTGAGCACCCCAGCCTCAGGCCACCTTACTTTTGACCTGGGTCTGTGAGCATCCGTGCTTTGTCTTGATTTATTTTGTGCATCTGTTTGCAAGATGTGTCTTAAGGTCTCAGAAAAACTTAAGAGAGGTTATTTTTGGGGTCTGGGAATGCTAAAAAATTTCTGCATAAATTAAGGGTAATTACTTCTTCACTTGACACCATTTTGGCTTAGGAAGGTTTTCATAAGAAACTTGCAGATAGAAGGGAAGACCTGTATTGTATACATTAAACAGGGTGCTGGGTGCCCAAGCTAACCCACAAAAGCCTGTGTCATGTTGCTTAAATTACTATGCTTGTGGTGAGGACTGGGGAGCCTACCAGGAGACAATAGCCATAACATGGTAGAACAAACAGTAATATTGAGTGAAAACTTAATAAGGCAGTGATTGATCTTGGGTCCTGATGCTTCAGAAGCAGTTGTGTTTAACAAGAGCGCGGGAAGGCAGTGTCCATCTCATGGGAATGTTTTGAGGATTAAATCCATTAAACCACATAGTGCCTGGCAAGTTGTCAAAGTGTTGTAAAGGCTACTTACATAGATAAATGGAGACCTTTGAGAAGATGCTAAAGGGAATTTCTGAATACTTTCAAAGGTTTTAGACAGGGATGGCCTAAGTTGTCTATTCTGCCTGATTTTGCTTTGGAAACAAAGAAACTTCCTTCTGTGTTGCACCTTGCCACTGGTCCGTATGGTAAGTGCCTGGACCAGGCATTCATAAGTACAAGAGCGCCTATCTCAGCTGAAATTGCAGAATAGCGCATTTAAGCCACAGCTACAGAAGCCCCATGGCCAGACACCTAACTTCCAGCTTTGGAAATAGTAAGGATGACTCTCCTAAGCACTTACACTGTACCAGGCGCTTGACTTAGGGTTTTGTCATGGGCTAACTCATGCACCTTCCCCCCTTGCCAAACAAACCCATATGTGGGTACTATTATTTGTCTCATTTTGAGGATAAGAGGATAAAAGCACTGGACCCTAGAAAGTTAAGAAAATTGCCCCAGGTTGCAGAATGAGGAAGCAATTGAGCTGGAATTTGTACATGGGCTGTTGGCCTCTGGAGGGCACACGCTATGGGTCAGGATTTCTCCAGCCCAACGGTATTGACATTTGGTGCTGGATCCTTCTTTGTTGTGCAGCTGTGCAGTGTAGGAGGTTTAGCAGCATCCCTGGTCTCTACTTGCTGGATGCCAGTAGCATCCCTGAACCCCAGCTGTGACAACCAAAAAGGACTCTTGAGATTGCAGATGTTCCCACTTGGGGGCAAGATTGCCTTTGGCCGAGAACCACTGCTCAGTGTCCAGATGCACTCTACATGTGTGGCCCAGGAGAATTCCTGGAATTGACTTAGAACATTATCAGGGTTTGACCCGTAGACTGAAGCAATTTCTTAGACTTTATAGCCATAAAGCCATCTTCCGGGCTACTTGGAAGAAGCAGAGCTTTCTTGTAGAGTGAGGGAAGAGAAATGAACTCTCTGACAATGTCCGTGTGTGTACATTAAGATACAGAAAAAGGGAATGGCAGTCAGGGTGTGCATGGTGGGTAGAAGGACAGAAGGATGGCACTTACATCGAGACATGGGAGGGAAGAGATGGTAATTTGGAAAGGGACACACACCTACCACTGAGACCCAGCCAATCTGAGCTCTCTAGGCTCCTGCTAGAGTTCACAGACCTGATTCAAACCTTAGCTCCACTACCAACAAGCTATGTGACCTTGGGCCAGGACTCAGACTGCCCAAGTGTTGGTCCAGCATGGCCATGTGCTAGCTGTGTCATCTCGACCGAGTAGCTGAGCCTCTCTGAGCCTCAGCTTCCTCCTTTCTACTCCCCACCTCCCAGATTTGATGTGACAATGTACATGAAGCCCTCTACCCCATGCTTGGCACCAGCATTATTGCCAAGATGGCACTTCACACCCTTGGACTTGTATTAGTCTGTAAGGGCTGCTGTAACAGAGACGTCCAACTGGGTGGCTTAAACAACAGAAGTGGAAGCTTGGAGTCGGGGCGTCAGCAGTATTGGTCCCTTCTGAGGGCTGTGACATAGAATCTGCTCCACGCCTCTTTTTCAGCTTCTATTGGTTTCTTGGACACCTGTGGCATTCCTTGGCTTGGAGTTGCATCAGCAGACCTCCACCTGCATCTCACATGGCTAGCTCCCTGAGCCAGGACGTCTGTGTCCAATACGCTCCTTTTATAAGTCCGACAGTGATGTGGGGTTTGGGTTCCGGTATGTCCTCATCTTAACTAATTATAATATATATATATTTATATCTGCAATGTCACATTCTGAGTTACTTGAGGGTTAGGACTTAAACATACAAACTTTGAAGGCACAAGATTCAACCCATAACAGGATTCTCTGAATCTTTTTAAGGTTTCTTCCAGTGCTGAAATCCCATGAGGGATTTACTGAAGTCCAAGTAGTTTGGGGTGACTGAATAAATGAACTGGGGGAAAGAACTATTTTAAGAGTCAGGAAATGTGCCTCTTAAGGTTTTTTTTACTTTTGAAGTGTGTTTACTTGGTCGTACATTCTGTCCTATGGGGCTGATGATGACTACCTTCTACACCTTCACCCCTTCCCTAGAAAAATTATTCTACAGGCTAAAGAAGAGAATGGTTATAAAGACACCTTGAAACTCTGGAGGTTCTGTGTAGGTGCATTATTATTCTCCTCATTTCTTATCAGGAATAAAGGGAAGTGTTGATTCCCATGTGTATTCGTTGTCTGTTAACAGGACCTTACTTCTCCATCCCTGCTCATCTCTCCCCATCAGACACAGACCTACTGCTGAAGTTTTCAAAAGCTCCCTGTGTTAGATTTGCACAAACTTGATCTTCCAGGTTTAACTTAAATATTGTTTCCATTTTGAAGCCTGTCATGTGGGTGTACCACAAAGAGCATTTGGTACCCCCCCCCAACCCCACGAAGCCCTGGGCCACAGTATGTAGACAGTAACAGAATACTAGGAAGAAAGAGAGAGCCTGAAATGGATCCTCGGGCTCTCAGCCTGTGCAGAGGGAAAGCAGGATGTAAGTAAAACCATTACTTCTCCCTCCTGATCAAAGGCGGGATGGTAACCCCACCCCTCCTCCCACCACCCAGCAAGCAATTAACACAGCCTGGCGTCTCCTCTGGAGTGATGGGATTCAGCCTGCAGGACAGGCTCTGGCTAATCAGTGGTTGAAGGCAGGGTACCCTGCATGCACAGGTTGAAAAATGCACACATTTGCAAATAGAATACATTCCAAAACTGTCCAGTGAGGGAGACACACAAACCAACTTGTGGACGGGTTATTCTTTTCATCTGCATTTGATGCAGATGTGAGATCAGAATTCGCCAGCAGAACCTAAAAGTAAAAGGTTAAAATTGCAGGAGCCAAGTAGACTAGTGCTTCTTAGATTTTACAGCCACCCAGAATCTTATTAAATGCAGATCCTGAGTCCACAGTTCTGGGTGGAGGCTGCGAGTCTGTATTTCCAACAGAATCTCAGGTAGGGTTGCCAGATTTAGAGAGGGGAGAGAAAAAAAGCTGGATACCTAGTTAAATTTGAATTTCCTATATTTTATCTGGCACCCCTACTCCAAGGCAGTGTTAATGCTGCTGGTGTGTGGACCACACTTTGAGTGGCAAGAGTGTACATCATCAAAACATAAAAATGTGATGGAAACATGAGGCTGAGTTAGTACAGGAGCATCTGGTACAATTTAGAAACAAGTTGATGGCTCGCAGGATAGTCACACTACAAAATGTTGTTCAGTGGTTGGCAGAAACAAGCCAACAGCAGCGAGGAGTATGCATCCCTGTCCAGAAATGGGGTTCCCTGAATTCCCCAGCTTAGAGTCCAAGAGCCAGTGTGTTACTTGTGTTCACTCTATGTAATTATTTAGTCACTTATTTAATGATGGTAAAGTCAAAGTGAAGTTATGGCCATAACAGAATAAAAAGAGTAAGAGTTTGAAAAAAAAGGGGGGCATTTTAAGAGCTGAAAACAGTACATTTTTATGCTTGAAGGCATTTGGGGTAACATTTCGCCACATTGTGCCTCCCTTCCCAGGAGGCCCTTCGAAATGAAGGGACCACATTGACTCCTGCAGCTTAGCCCTGACAGGTGATCTGTGGGGAAGGTGGGCGCTGGGCTTAGGTTTACACTGACATTTGACAAGCAAACCCAAGGCTCTGTTCCTTTGAAGCTGAGGGAACCAATTGAAACTCCTTTGAGGCTACTTGGCCATCAGAGCAGCCATTTACAGATTATGGGAAGGTTGCTGCTGGGAGGGAGGTTAGCAATCATTTAATCCAGCCCCTAAATTCCACAGGTGAAGGGGTAGAAAATGTGGAGAACTTCCCCCTCCTCTGAGTCCCTTTCTTCTTTTCTGGCATCTCTAGCTTGCACCCAGTAGGAACTTTATCCTCAGTGGCTGCATAGGGTTAGAATCTGGTGTTTCAGGGGGTGTTTGTTTGTCTCATTCTATTTTAAAAGACATCAGGATTACCTACAGTCCAAATTGTCCTTGCCTGTATTCTATAATGGAATCATTTGCCTTCTGTCCATCCATTCTTGAGATTGGGTTGAATGTTATAGATATGTCTAGTACAATTTTCGTATGCTTGACTTAATCAAAGGCAGGCACCATACTTCCCCAAATGGAATAGTGTCATTTGCTGTATTCTTCAAGTATTTATTGAGCACTACTATGTACCAGGTCTGTGGAAGGCCACTTTATCAGAAACTATCCTCTCTTGTCCAGCCTGTTTTAGTCTTGGCTCTCCTGCAGCAATTAATAAGCATGGAATTTTCAGCTGAAGTGCTCAGAGGTCATTCATTTTAGTCAGCCTACCCCTTTGATTTCTGAAACTCTGTTAAACAAGATAATGTCTCAAGTTCCATTTGTAAAAGTCCCATATGTCCCTACCCCTCTATGGTATGTCCAACCTGGTATATTTCACCCAATGTTCTTAGTCTACAATTAATTCATGACTCAATTATCATTGTAAAAGATTTAACCCATATTGAGGTAAACAGCTTAAAACCTCAATGTCCCTTTCCTTCTATCCCCAAGCTCCACACTTGTCCCTAGACAATACGCCTATTAACTGGTAGATATGCTGCCCTTCATATGCATTTGCAAAATATATGTACATTTACAGAGTTCATGTCTAACACAAATTGGATCATATTATACAGGTTCTTCCGTGATTTGCAGTTTTCACCTAATAGTATGTCTTTCTAAGCCTTCCATTTAAGTACATATGAATCTACCTCATTCTTTTCTAATAGCTATAGGAATATTCCATGGAATTCTCCTGCCAGCGTTTATTTAACCAGTCACATTTGAAGGGTATTTAGATTGTTTGCCATTTTTGTTATGAAAAACAAGCCTGTGGTAAACGATTTTGTGTCTATGTCTTTGGACACATTTGTTAGTATTTCTGAGGCCTAGAATTTTAATTTTCTACATCAAATGGGTCTGACAAACCAATGAGAATGGGATCAGTGGCCAGTTGGCAAATACATTCCAACCTGAATCTCAGGTTTCTCAGCCCATGCTGTCTTGTTTGAATTAATTCAGAATTGCCCAAGAGTCTCCTGTGTTCGGACACTGCTGGTTGACATTTGAAAGCGGGGGTTGAGCCTCCTAGATTAAAAACCTTAGAGCTACAATATTTAAATACCTTAAAATAGTATGGATATTATTAGTCAGAAAGTGGAAAAGAGAAGAATGAAGGGAGTTTCCCTGATAAATGAATTAAAAATTCCATATTGAACAGAACAGTCAGTCTCTGGGAAAGAAGGTGGGCTGTTCTTTTTGAAAAGAACATTTTCACGTTTTTGTTCCTAGCTAAGCCAACTGCACAAAACAGCCAAAACTAAACACCTAGTGAGTATGCTACGCTGACATGGATTTTGTAGCAGATTTTAAAATAAAACTAACAGGGTAAGCAGAATCCAAAGACATCTCCCCCAGACTCCACCCCTTGTCATGCAATCAAAAATTAATCCAGACACTTGATGGAGGGACTTTGCAGATGGAAGTAAGGTTACTTATCACCTGACTTGAACTAGGGAAGGTATCCGGGTTATCCTAGTGGACCCAAAGAAATGATATGGGCTCTTAAAAGTAAATAGTAGAAGAAAGTAAAAGAATCAGAGAGATACAGTGGAAGAGGGAAGAGGATGGAGAGATGAGGTGGAGAGAGAGGTCAGAGTGGCTACTCTTTACTGCTGTCCTCTGCCCACAATCTGTCTCCCTCTCTTCTAATTCCCCAAGATTCCCTGTTTGGGCTCACCATCTTTCCCCTCTGGCCATCTTGTCCCCAGCTAGACTGTAAGTTCCTTATGACAAAGCAATGGTCTTTATTGTTCTCTCTGCTTAACCGAGGACTAGCGAATAAGAATTGTAGATAACATTTACTGAGCACTTAATATGCAGCGGGCCCTGTTTACATGTATTAATCCTTACGATCTTCACAATAATCTTCTGACACCAGCAGCCCAAACTGTGTCAGGGCACATGACCCAAGCCAGCTCAGAATCCTCTGCCGCTTGATCACTTGGAGGGGGCTGTCCCTTGGGTTGCAGTGAATGGTTCAGGGATAGGTACAGGACCAGGTAAATCAATGAGTCTCAGTTCTGGAAAAAGAAGTACTAAGCTTGTATGATAATGTTTGGGGTACAGGGAAAGCAGAGTCAGTGAGAGAGAGAGCGAGAGGAAGAGACAGATCCCTGGGAAACATCAATAGGGCAATGGAGGAGTGGGATAGGAATGGGAAGGCAGTCCATGAAGGGGGTCACCACTATGGGTAACTGGTAACTGGAGCTTAATCCTGCAGGTGTAGGACACAGGTCTTAGAGTCACCTGCTCAGGAGGGAGGAGGAGGGAGCTGCAGTATGTATACACTGCCTCCCATGTATCATTGGTGGAGGGCTGCTCCCCCAGGGCTTCAGTACCTTCATACTCCTCCCCTGTCACAAGCCTGTGTAGGGTGGACCTGGGGGCTCTAGAAGTCCTCGGGCAAAGGCTGGCTAGGGTCAGCAGTTGGACACAGTGTCAGCAGCGGTAGGGCAGAAAGAAGCAGTCAGCATTAGCCACTGCATTAGCAAGTGTTCAAAAGACTCTTCAAAACATTCCATCTACCCCAGTGATGAGGGGTGGATGGCAGAAACCTTCACACTGCCTGCCTTAGTCCTGTCGGATGACGCTTCCAACACACGCCTCTGGTCTCCTGCTGGTGCCAGAGCAGGAGTTGAGGCTGGAAAGGGATGTAAGTGAGCTCCTAACAGGAATGCCCGCTGGCCACGCTTGCCTCTCGGGGCTCAGCCTGTCAATTACAGAAAGATCTGCGAGATTCCATTCTCTGTTCTCTCCCACTATGTCTCCAGTGGCAACTCTGCAACCGTTTTCTGCAGAGTGGTTCAGATTGTTTTGTATCTCCTTAGCTGCCAAGTACAATGTCATAAGCAATAAATAAATAAATTGGCCTACATGGAAAGCATATTTTGTCCAGATGCGTCCTTGAAACTTCAGCCCCGAAACATGAAAGTCAGATTGGAAACCGTGTTCTCAAAGCTCGGGGGAAGTAGGCTCACTGGCAAAGCCATCTGATTGGCAAGTGCTGCCACCCAGCACCCAAAGTGTGTCCTGCAGATAGACTGGGCAGCGCACCCTCTGAAAAACCAAGCATGCAAGTTTTTCATACCAGTTTGAGAGCGTAGCATAGGCAGGCCAGCTGGACAAGCCAAGGGTAAAGGGGTACTTGAACTTGGGGGGTTGCTTGGCTGGAGGGACTAAAACCTGTGCGTTTCTTTCGATCTCCTCTTGACTAACTGGTTTAGAGTAAGCCTTATTCATCAAGAAGACTAAGCTCAGCACCCTTGTCTGGGATGCTAACAGCTCCTGGTTACCTTGTCCTCACTGAGAATAAGGCCATGGGAATATGTAGCCAAGAGGAAGAAAAGGAGACAGATCTAAATAGCTGCAAATCACACAGAAAGATGCTCCAGGCATTTTGGATGGGTTAGCCAACCCTGGTACCCTGAGATGAGTTGGGCTTTCCAAGACTGAATGCGGCTAGTGGGTAGATGACTCAGGAGAGCAGATGTGGCGTTGACGGCAGGAATGGCAATGTAGAGCCCACCAGTGGTGACCTGGGCAGCCTGTGTCAGCTGGCTGGGGAGTGCTTTTAAATGTCATCTTGATTTCTATTTAAATTAAAAATAGATGCCCATAACAATTAGACTAGAGATGCTTGAAATGAAAAGTGGAAGTTTCCTCTTCAACAATCCACCCTTTCTGTGTCTTACCAGAGAGTCTTCTAGACTTATGCATAATCACATACACATACATACATACACACACACACACACATGCATTCTCAAAACAGATGAGCTTGTATTATGTAAATGATTGTGTAACTCCTTGTTTTGTCCTTCATGTACTCTGGACACCTTTCTACATCAGTAGAATCTTTGTCATTTCTTCGTTGTGCTCTTTGGACAGATTACAATAATTTGTTACAATTTTTGAGATAGCATCTCAGATTTTGGGGCGCCTGGGTGGCTCAGTTGTTAAGCATCTGACTTTGGCTCAGGTCATGATCCTGGAGTCCAGGGATCGAGCCCCACATTGGGCTCCCTGCTTTGCGGGACGCCTGATTCTCCCTCTCTCACTCCCCCTGCTTGTGTTCCCTCTCTAGCTGTCTTTCTCTCTGTCAAATAAATAAATAAAATCTTTAAAAAAAAAAATCTCAGATTTCTTCCTAAATTTTCAGATTCTGGTAAATAATCAGAAACGTTACTTGCTTCTCTGCTGTCATTCTTACCGGTAAGTGTAATCTTTTAGTATCTTATCTGTTGAATTCAATAGAATTAAAGTGAACAATAGAAGAATTCGTGAGAAAAACAACAATAGAAATAACAATTTTGGATGTGTACATAGACATGTGATGTGTGTGTGTGTGTGTGTGTGTGTGTGTGTGTAGTGTTATAGACTTAAAGAGATGATTGAGTAAAACTAAAGAAGTCCTTCTAAACTAAAACCAAAAAAGTCTCTTTCAAACCTAAGTTTGAAGGTACCTTTTCTGAACGAACTCCTTTACCCACATTCTCAGGTTTAACTTCAGACTTGAGTGGATTCCTTGACTAGTAGCCCAGCTTGGTAGCTAAGTGTGAGGCTGCTACAAAATGTTAGGATGACTAAGAGCAGAAGCTGTGGGCTCAAATCCCAATCCCAGTGCTTTCCAGCATACAGTCTTCACACGCTTAACTCTCTCTGTGCCTCAGTTTTCTCCTTTCTCAGAGCAAAATGATGACACTCACTTGCAAAGGTGGTTGAGGACTAACGGGGAGAAGGCCCGTGAAGCCCTTACTTGGTGCTAAGTACCTGCTCAGTAAATAGGGGTTATTAATAATAGGAAGAGGAGCATGATCGCCAGCAGACAGCTGACATCTGTCAGGTGTGTATGCCTCCTGAGATACGTGAGATTTACACGCTAAATATCCGCCTTTATAGACGCTCATTTTCTTCTCCCAGCTGGGTAGTTGAGAAAAGAATCATGGAAAATAAAATGAGTATAAAATGGTTTTTAAAGTCAAGAGTCGAGTAAAACTATTCCAAAATGCCTTGCAGGTTGTCGCAAACCATCAGCTGTTCTAGACCAGAAACAGAACCTGATTTCCAGTTGTAGATAATAAATAAACACAGTGCACTGCCCTTTGCAATGAATGGCTATTTTTTTAACCCATGCAGATGTGTCCTATTTACATTGAAGCTGTCATACAAATTAGCAAAGGCCCATGGAATCTGAGAGAAGGCAGGCTTCAGGCCCTGAAATGTTCACAGGAATGGAAAACGGCTTATCCCCACTCCTCATCGCTCTGGTGTCCCAGTGCTGGTAGGGAACGATTGGGAAGAACTGAAGAGCTTTACCAGGCCAGCAGAAATGTTTGCTGACCAAGCAGGCTTTGAAGCTAATCTGCAAGGCTGGGTAAAATGAAATGCGATAGGGTTTGGAGCTGCTGTGATTTTGACTTTTTTTGCAATCTGTGAGAAGTCCTCAACCTTTAACAGACATGCAAATCCCCTCGTTTGGTACAAGCCAGGGCATGGCACAGGCAGCCTGAATTAAAGCACCAATTCAAGCACAGCAGATGATGCTCAGGGTTTTTTGTTTTGTTTTGTTTTGTTTGTTTTCTTGACCATCACCTTTTTCTTAGCAAAATACTTGTGTGGCCAAACATCAGACACATTCGTTATCATGTTGTATGTGTGGACTGTAGAGAGAGAGCATGGAGACGGAGCCGTGAAGTAAAGCAGGGAAGGGCTAGGGAGTATTCAGGTTCCAGGTTTTTCAGCCCCTTCCCTGTAAGAACGAGATAACAAAGTTTCAGGGAGGTGAAAAGGCCAGCTCATGATGCCTCAGCAAGGCCTGAGAGTAGAACCCAAAGACGCTAGGCTCCCACCGAATGCTCTTTCCACTAAACCACCTGGCTTCCAGATGATCTTTCTCTTGGGGGACACACAGGGACAGAGGGATGTAAACAGTTTAAATGTAAGTTTTAAAACTCCTATGGCTTATCTTTCCTGGAGAGGAAGCAAATCACTGATTGTGCCTGTACAGAAATGTTCGCGTTCTAGAAGAGCAATTCATTAATTCTCTAAGCACTGTGGAGGACCTGCCAGGGACCAGCCTCCAGCACAGGCCTAGGACCTCCAGGACAGCGCACATAGGTCCCTGCCCTGAAAAAGCAGATGTGGGCCCTCAAGGTGATGACAGTTGCATTCACCGTCCTCTGAGAGGCAGGCAGAAAGGGCTGTGGGAAGACAAGGGTGGTGGCTTTTCAGTTCTGCCTGATGACTCAGGCGTTTTTACCTGCGTCCTAGGCAAACTGTTTCCTGGCAAAGCATTCATTCATTCATTCATGCATGCATGCATTCATTCATTCATTCATTCACTTCATTGAAGTTTACCGAGCACCTAGGTTTTGCCAGTCTTTGTGCGGGTAAACAAACAGTAATTATAGAGCGGCAAACAACACTACTCTGCCCTCAAGCATTTTACATTCTCTCGGGAGGAGTCAGAAATTAAGCAAGTAATTGAATGAATATGTAAGATGATTTTAGATAGTGACAAGTACAAAGAAGGAAATGAGGTAATGTGGTGAAAGGCCTAAGGCTGAGGTTGCTGCCCTAGATACAGTTGTCCAGAAGGCTGATGGCGAGATGTGAGTGCCCGGGGCTGAGAGGAGGCCCGCACCAGGAAAGCCAGGGCCATGATGTGGTGAGAAAGGGAGGGTGGCAAGAGAGGCTTTCTGAGAGGCGGGCAGTAGCTAATTTGCAGTCTTGCCGGCTAGCGGAAGTAGGCTGAGTGTTCTCCCAGGAGAACTCGAGAGCCTGGGGAGGATTTTGAGCAGGGGTGCTGCGCTGTGTGAGGAGGCAGGGAAGCGTGACAATCACCAAGGTGCGGTGAGAGTTGCACTGTGGTTTTGGGGCTTCCCAGAATGCCAAGGAGCCCACCTGGATTCTAGCAAGCCTTTCTTCTCTAGGCTCATAAATCAGCAGAACTGAAAGCCACCTTTTTGTTTCACAATGAGGAGACTGAGTCTCAGGCTCCATGCGTGTGGCCAGCGGAGGCCGTGGAAGGCCTGGGCACACACCCAGAAGCTGGCATGCCATTGCTGTGCTTCTCCCCTGCCGCCTTACCCATGGGCATAGTCTTCCAGGGACTAGGCTTGAAAGTCTGTTTCCCATCAGATGTTTCAGAGGGGGCTTTTAGGATTTGTCTTTAGCGGTGTGCTCCAGGGCAGTCACTGTGAAGGACATGTGCTTGACAGGAGTGTCAGCATTGTCACCACCTACTGCAAGAAGCAGTGGCGCACACCAGGGCTGCCCTGGCTCTGCGGAGAAAGGAGGAGGAAGGCAAAGAGTTATTCACCAGAGCTCAAGTTCAAGTTTAGCTCTGCCCTGACTGACTGTGTGGTGAGACCTTGAGAAAGTCTCTTCTTCATTGTGAGCCTGCACTCCTCACTGAGAGGATGGGGACACAGGTATTATTGAATAACTGTTTTGATAATTTTGAACTAAACTCAGCTAAGTAGATTGTTGTAGGACTTCTCAGAGCCTTTACTCTGCTAATGCGCACTAGCAGACTCTAAGAGGGAGGTACGGTCTGATGCATGTCCCAGATGTATTTATGTATGTGGCCCCGGAATGCTTTGGGGGAAAACATCTCACAAAACTCATGCTCCTCAGGACACTGCCTGGGGACGGGTCTGTGGGATGAGCCTGAGGTTCTGAGACAGAGAGATGAAAGGAGCCTCCATTCGTGTCCTTGCTAGGCCTCATTCAAGAATGACCCAGAGCAACAGGTCACTCAGTGTCTCTGTGGTGTGTGTCCCCTCCCCCACCCCACTTTCCCCACCTCTGCTGTCCCCTAGGGACCCACAAAGGCGATCTCTGAAGGAGCATGGCAGCGGATACAGCTTCTGTCCTTGGGACCTTCCGGGAGCCCCGGTGTGCTCCAGCCCCTCAGAAGGCCACTTCCCTGCCTGACGCCCAGATCACAGCCGCCACAGTCCTGACTGACGCCAAGGCGATGGGACAGTGATAGCCTCTCTTGGTAGATGGACTCTAAGTCCAGTGGTGTCGCTTCCTCTGTGGGGCCTTCTCTGGAACTTTCCCTAGGGACTTTTTTACTTTTTACATTTTATCTTGTTCCTGTGTAAACCTCTTCTGCTCATCCACAACCATGCAAGGGGCACTGGGAGGCCACAGGCTGTGTAACGCATCTCTAATGGCTCTGACATGACTGTCATCCTCATCCTAATAGTTGCTGTTTATTGAGCATTACTGTGCTCCGTGTAGTATGTAAAGAGCTTTATCCGCACTCACTCGCAATCTCCTGGCAGCCTGCAAGGTGTGGGCTCTGTTATTGTTTCTACAGTACAGGTAGGATCCTGAAGCTTGGTCAGGTAACTCCCCCAGAGTCTCAAAGCCAGCGCATGTGAAGTCTGGAAGTTCCACGCAAGTTGGCCCGCCAAGTCTGGACCAATGATTGTTGGACCGCATTGCTTTCTTAATATCTGAGTGAATGGAAGGTGAATGAATGAATGAGTGAGCGAATGAAGGAATGAATGAGCATGTGAGGAAAGGACACCCTCCCACACACACCCCACCCCCACTTCCAGCTTCAGGAAATTGCCTGGCCATGGTGGGGTAGGAAGCCATGCCCCTCCTTAAGGCCATCTTGTCATTCTCCGTCCCGCCGCCTCCTCCCACCAGGGGACAAGCGGGCACTGCCTTATTGCAGGGCATGGCGGTTGCCTGCCAGCAGCCCCCTGAGGTGTCCCAGCAGCGGCCGCGGCCACCCCACTCAGCAGTGGGCACGCCCGGCCGCGGTGAGGCAGCCGAGCTCTCAGCCTGCTGAGATTTAGGACGCCACTGTGAGTTCTCTCCAAGAGGAGGGCAGCTGTTCTGGGATTGAAACATGAAGAAAGATGGGCTGAGATCAGATAAGCCTCCCTTCCCAAGCAGACGTACCCCCCAATTTGCAGGCCTTTGTTATATTACTAGCAGTCAAGGAATGTTGAAATGGAGCTCTAGCCTTGATCTGAATTATAATCTCTGAAGCTATATTTAAGTCTACCTAAAGATATTTCAATTTGCTATCTCTCTTTTTTCCCTGCTCTCCTTGGCTCAGAGTACACTTGTAGCCCAGCAGAACACAGAAAGCCAGGACGCATTTCCTAATGTTTTACATTACAGTTGTAAGTCCTTCTTATCCTTTGATAATCATATTTTAACTTTTAGTCCTCGTACTTGTGGGTGTGCCTGTGTCTGTGTTGTATGTGAGTCCACATTTATACAAACGGCATTAGCTCCTTTTATCTTTTTTCCCCCAAAGCCATACTTGTAAGACTACATTCAGCAGCGGATTAATCCGCAAATAACTTAGTTCAGCTTTCACAGCTGCTGCCAAGCAGCGCCTCTCCCGGGTGGTATAGACCGTGTGGTGGTTATAATTAAGGAGTCTTCCTGGGGGAGGGGGTTGTGGCCCAGGGAATGAGCACTGGGCAAGGAGGTCACCAAATACTAGTGAGAACTGCCGACAGAGGAGCCCATGGAGGACCTTTGTTGGAGGACAGATTTGGGGCGAGGGGGGTTGGGTTTTGTCCTTCAGCAGTTGGCCGGTGGTTTGGTGAGGGAGCAGATGGGTTGGGACAGCCTTTGCGTGTGTGTGTGTGTGTGTGTGTGTGTGTGTGTGTGTGTCCGTGTGTGTTGGAAGGTGTGACTAGGTGAGAGTGTGTGCATGTATCGGATGAGGGAGAGAACATATCTTTTCAGACTGTAGATTTTGGTATTAGATTTTGTTTCAGATATCACTTGTCCCTTATTACCTCTGTGACCTTAGGCAAATTGCTTAAAATTGGCTTCGCTGTGCCTCAGTTTCCCTGTCTGAAAATAGGGATCCATTCATTATTTGGCAAATATTGATTGGTGTCTGCTCTATTCCAGGCACTGTTCTAGGCACGAAGGATGCAACAGTAAACAAAAAGAGTAAAATACTTGCCTGTATGAAACTTCCATTCTACAGGGGGGAAAAAACCATGCAGGGAGGATTATTTTAAGGATTAAAATACATTATGTATATGAAATTCCTAACACAGCGTCTGGTGCATCATAAGACTTTGGTAAAAAAAAAGGAACAAATATTAATATTATTATTCTCTAGAGTATATATATAAAGTAACTCTCCCTACCCTCTAAAAAAGAAGCAAAGTCTTGAATCTAAATTCCACTGGTTTTATTTTACAAACTGATTCTTCTTTGGGAAGTAGCGCAAGGGTACTTTGGGAAAAGGTGCTCTGTATATGTTTTGCTAGTTCAGTCAAAACAGCCCATCTTTGCAGCAGACACCTTGAAGGGTAAAGATGCTTCTCAAATGGACTTCAGTCAAGGAAGATCAGCTCTCAGGTGACAACACAGACGCGACAAACTGGAACAATGTAGAAAGGAATGCATGCAGGGGTTGGGTTAAGAATTGCAGGGTAATTACTTTCTGCAAACTGATATGTGAGAAGGAAACACAGGCACACCTTGTTATCCAGAAACACAATAAGCAAAAATTCACTATTACAGAATTGCAGAATAAGCAACCTCCTATGTAAAAATGAGTTGTTATTAAAAAAGGGGGGGTGGTTGTGAAATTGGTTTGGAATGTGGGCCTCATTTTCCACTAGACTGGAGTTCATGGACCGGTCCTTGAAGGGGCTTATTTAACATACACTTGCCTGAAATGCATTCCTTCCCTCTTGCCAGCCAGTATGTACAACATGGCTTTTATGGGAGAACGCGATGCAAGGACCCTCTTGTCCCCACATCAACCCAGTACCAGTTTGTATTAAATTCACAGTGGTTTTCCTTGGGTTCCCTTTATCCAAAAATTCACTCTCTGAGGCTGCTGATTCAAAGGACATAGGAAAAGCCCAAGTCACCATAACACTAAAATATTCATGAATTAATTGACCACTTATCAAATTTAGGCTCACTTAGACATCTTCCCCACTTAATGCCAGGCCTCCCACTGTGTTGAGTCAGCTCTTTAGATGTCCGTCTTTTCTGGATTATCCAGCAGCCAAGAGTATAGTGAAAATAGAGTCTATGTCACCTGGAAATTGAAATAGCTAATTTCTCAAAAGACCCACGATTTTATGAAGCTGATGAAAGTGATGTTGGAAACCAAGTTTGTGTCACATGCAAATTTATTAATCAATGAAGATAATTTGTTATCAGTTAAAAAGAGGAAAAGTCAATAAGCATGATCACAGCCCAGGGGCTTCACAGTGAGTGACTGGATGTTAGAGGCTTATAATCATCCTCAGGAGAATGGTAAAAGTTTCAAATATGTTTGTGAATGCTTCCCTCTTAATAACTCTGCTCATGGGAGTGAAAGAGGTCACATGCACTCATACAATCTGGTTAGGAAAAGAAATGGGCCAGATAAATCCACACATTTCATTCTTTGTTTTTTATAAGAACTAGCAAGTTGTTGACTTTGCAACCTAAACTTTATCAAAAATAGGATATATGTCATCACTTTCAAAATGTTTAGCGTCATTTTTAAAGGTAAAGTCCCAAATCTCCTCCCCACTATTACTATGAAATTTTGGTCCCTGTCAAAGAGGCAGTCTCCTCTAGATTCCAGGTTTTCTCCAATAAAGAGAACCTGGTGTATTTGCGTGGGGGAGATTTTCTCTAGGTGACCACTGCTTGTGCACTCTGAATTAGGGGCAGTGGGCAACATGAGAGCAAAGTATCTACCAGTCTAATTCTTCATCTACACAGGGATACTTAATATTTTCAAGGTCATGCACCCTTGGATGGAAAACATAATAACTGAGGATTCTCTTTCTAGAAGATGTACATGCACAAAATAATTTTCAAGGAGGCTTACATACCTTCTTGATGTCTATCCATGGATAATAGATATGAGGTCATAGATTCAATATGAGGCCTTTGATCTACACCTGTCTCCCAATAGTATGTATGTATGTATGTATTTTGGAGAGGAAAGGGGGTGGGCAGGGGGAGCGGGAGAGAGAAAGAGAATCCTAAAGCAGTCTCCACACCCAGCACAGAGCCCAAATCAGGGTTGATCCCACAACCCTGAGATCATGACCTGAGCCACAATCAAGAGTAAGATGCCCAACTGACTGAGCCACCTAGGTGCCCCCCTCTATCATATATTATTTGTTTATCACACACACACACACACACACAACAACAACAACAACAACAACAACAACATGTAGGCACCTACTAAGTGCCAGAGCACTTTATATATTTTTATCTTTTGAATTGCTGACAGTGACCCTGTTGGGGATGATATTGTCCTAATGTTAACATCTGGAAAAACTGAGTCTTAATAAAAGTTAGGTAACTCACTCAAGGTCATAATATGTGACTGGTCTTGCATTTCAAACACCAGCGTTTTCTAGGGCCTAAACCCTCAATTTTCTATTACATTGGGCAATTCTATGTGTTCACATACCACAGTATTTTTTTCCTTAATAAGTAACTTTTACGAAGTGTTTTCTTTACTGCACAAGAAATGCATGTTTGTTGTAGAACAGTTACATATTCTAACTCCTAATGGGAAGTGTGACCCGTTCTCTCTCTTTCTCTTTTCATTTTAAATTGAAGAAACAGGAGGCGTTATTATTCTTCTTATTTTTACAGATGGTAAAATGGAGGTACTTGGGATTTAAATGACCTGCCAAGATCAACCAATGTGTTGGCAGCTCATTGATGCTCCCACTCAGGTTGCCTGGCCCAGATCTGGGCCTACATGTAGGCCCATGCTGCCCTCTCTCATCCTAACCTACTTTTGGCATCTCTTTGACCTCCTTCATTCTGGCCATAAAGATTCCTTTATCCTTGTCTCTCCATGGTCACTTGTTAGCCTGCCCCAGCATCCCCAAATCTGGAGGCATTTGTGAGTTTGGCTCTCATTATTTCTTCCATGTATCTTGAAACCCAGATTCCTAATGTTTATAGTGAAGACTGCTTTGCATTAATAATTTAGAGTCCCAGTTTTATTTAAAATTTCATTCTTATTTTTCTCTCAGTATTTATCTTCAATATTGATGCCAACCAAAGTCTAATTTTACTACAAATGGGAGCCACCAATTCCTACAAAGATACACTTGTCCAGGAGCATGTTGAAAAGTAATGAGAAAATAATCACAGCAATAAAGTTGACCCCGTCCCAGATATTCTATTAAGTATTTTATGTGTATCAATTTGCTTGATCTTTGCAACAATCCTATGAAGTAGGAAATATTGTCATCCTCATTTTACAGGTGAAGAAACTGAAGCATAGAAAGATTGAGTCATTTGCCCAAGATTGAAGCACTGATAAGGAATTTGCGTATGCAAACTCCTTCAAAATCCCGTAAAATTCAACTCAGTGATATGATAACAAGTCCCTTGAAAACAGAATACGTAAAGGAGGCATTAGAGGCTCTTTTATCTAACATTGTATTTGCCAGAATTTTATATTCACATGATGATAATTGATAGGCATAATGATTACCTTGAGTCAAGGTAAGATTTTGAAAAATATCAGTCATCAAGGAAATATCATTATCAAGAAAGTATTTGAGATAATGTTAGCCTGGCTTTTTATAAAAAAAAAAAATGTTTTCTAAGTCTATGATAATTGCTAATCTTAAGTTTTACTTTGGTAATACTCTCTCTGATGTCTCTTTGATAACACTCCTTTAAACAAAACACCTTGATCTTATTGAAAAATAGTTTATTGTATAAATATACATATATTTTGATTTCTGTGTTTTAACAAAAATTTAAGGAATTAAAAATATAACTATACAAGAAGGCAAACTTTAGAGTACTTAGTACTTTGGGGATAAGTACAGTATTATTAAATAAAAACAAAAACCTCAAAGGCTTAATCTGTAATAAAAGACATCAATCGATGGAGGGGGGAAAGCCAAAAACCTTTGTCGGTCAGATCCATATTTTACCTGTAATAAAAACAACCTCTTGCTTAATGTGTGCACGTGCTGACCAGCCTTCATGGTATCAGGATACTGTGCTCACAGAACCCCACCTTTGAACACAGGCAGAGAGATTTCTCAAATCTGAGCAGCCACTCTTTCTAAATTTTCAAGAGTAAATCTCTATGCCATATTGGCTCGTGAAAACATAAGCCCAGGTAACTGAAGTGGTAACAAGATTTCATAATTATTTCCTCTTTAGGCAAATAGAGGCACATATATACCTGTATGGAGGTGACTTTCAATATAAAAATATCATTCTTCTCCAGGCAAGGAAAATATTGACCCTCATCGATTCCTGAACTGCGGGATCCTTTTAAATCCATATGCAGTGTGAGTTTAGCAAGCAAACTCCTCCTCTCCTCTCTCTTCTTCACCTCATCTGATGGGCTATCTGGCACACTTCGGGATGGAGTAGGCAGGGTACAATATAACTACATGGAGTGCACATAGGATAGAAAACAAAATTAATCAGTTAATCATCTGTTTTGTGGAAAGCAGGAGAGCCAGAGAAAAAATCGGGGTGAATGTGTAGAGAAATGGACTTCAGGGGGCTCCTTGCAGGAGAGAGAAAGTGCATACTCATGGATGATAATGGAATATGGGTTTTCAGGTTCCATGTGTTTTCTTTATTCCTGATAGTAGAGGAGGGAATCTCCAAGTCTTCTGCTAATCCTAACTCTACACATTCCTCATTGTTTATTCATTCAACAGATATTGGGCCAGTAGTGTTTTAGTGCAGTAGAAAGTGGCAAATCACCAGTGCTATTTCTCCAACATGCAGCTGAGTTCTGGCCAATAAAATCTGGGTGGAAGTGAGGGGCAATACTTCTATTCTTCAACATAGAGTGTCCCTTATGATCCTCTTGTGCTCTCAGAAGACACATAAGACTACTTGAATCAAACTGAGAAGCTTTTTTAAAAATTTTGATTACAGTATAGATAACATCAAACTGAAAAACTTAGTGAAACAGAAAAATGGGTGGAAAAGATGACTATATGGTGAGTATAGCGTTTGCAAAGTCACCAAGCTAACAGAAGGTAGAAACTTCCGCTCTTTGCTCTTTTTTTAAACAGCTTTTCCTGACAAGGTAAGTAGTGGAAGGAAAAAGGGGACAGGATTAAGAAAGAAGGTCCCTTGCTTCAAAGAATAGAGACCTATCCAGGCTATCTGAATCTAAAAGGAATATGTAGTAGTTAGTAATCTTGTATCGATTCAAACTATTTTTTTTAAAGATTTTATTTATTTGTTTGACAGAGAGAAACACAGCTAGAGAGGGAACACAAGCAGAGGGACTGAGAGAGGGAGAAGCAGGCTTCCCGCCAAGCAGGAAGCCCGATGTGGGGCTCGATCCTGGGTCTCCAGGATCATGACCTGAGCTGAAGGCAGTTGCTTAACCAACTGAGCCACCCAGGTTCCCCTCAAACTATTTTTTAAAGGGGGAAAAAGGGGGCACCTGGGTGGCTCCGTCGTTAAGTTTCTGCCTTCAGCTCAGGTCATGATCCCAGAGTCCTGGGATCGAGCCCCACATCGGGCTTCCTGCTCAGGAGGAAGCCTGCTTCTCCCTCTCTCACTCCCTCTGCCTGTGTTCCCTCTTTAGCTGTGTTTCTCTCTGTCAAATAAATAAATAAATAAAATCTTTAAAAATATATAAAATAAAATAAAAGGGAAGAAAGGACTATATCAGCCCTTATATCTGAAAAGTCAAGGTACAATGGCTTCAGATATGGCTGGATCCAGGGGATAAAAAAAAAAATAACTAGGGCTCTGTCTCTCACCATCTCTTGGCTTTGCTGTCCCCTACAGATATTTCATTCATTAGCAGACTTCCACCAAAAGATTCACTATACGACAGAAAACATCTGCTAATAGCCCCAGATGTTTGTGTGTGTGTGTGTGTGTGTGTGTGTGTAGTTTTTTTTTAAGATTTTATTTATTTGACAGAGAGAAACACAGCCAGAGAGGGAACACAAGCAGTGGGAGGGACAGAGGGAGAAGCAGACTTCCCGCCGAGCAGGCAGCCCGATGCAGGGCTCGATTCCAGGACTCCGGGATCATGACCTGAGTGGAAGGCAGAGGCTTAACCACTGAGCCACCCAGAGGCCCAGCCCCAAATGTTTATATAATAACATAGATGTCCCAGAAGCATGGAAACCTCACTCTCTTAATAGTTCTAGCGAAAGTCCCAAGGTGAAACTCATCCCACCAGTTTTGTCATGTTCCCCTCCATGAACATACCATTGTGTGGCTAAAAAACAGGATATTTTGGATTAGTTAGACCTATGTTATGTTTCTTCGCCTGAAGTCTTACAATGTGTGAAGTGTGATTCCCTGAAGCAAAAAGAAAAGTCGAGATACTGGTACACAAAAAGAAACTGTACTGAAGTGATGAGCAGGCAAAAAGAGTATCTGCTGCGGGGGATGTATTGAAAACGTGCAGGAGACTCACAGAGTTGGCAGGGTTGCTGGAGCAGCACAGGACTAGATCTGGAGAGTGGAAACTCAAGATAGCTATTTTCTCATCTGTTCTATCCCCTCTCCTACAGTTTCCCCATACCTTCTTGGTACTCTCACCATAGCCCGCATGTCCCCACAGCCTTTTGATGGACTGCCTCACTCCCTTGGAATCCCTCTTTCTCAATCCCTAGGGGAAGCAGCTCATTAGTTAATCTCAAAACTAGGCCACAAGCTACAGGTCACTGCCCATCCTTCTAGATGTACATGCCTGAAGCAGGACTCCTCGCTTGGTACAGTCAACCCGAGCAAGTTAGGGTAGATCAAGCTCTTTGTGGGGCTTCTCCCTCCAGGGTTGTGGATAAGGTAGGATCTCTGGAAAGATATGGCAGAAAAAGTAATAATACGTGTCAAGAAGAGAATCAGGCTACATGGCCATTCCTGGCATGGCAGCCTTGTTGAAAAACCTGGAATCTCATTCATTGACAAAGATAGATGGACAAGGAACAGGCTGTCAAGGAAGCAGGGAGGTCAAGTCTGTCACCAAGGAGGCAGACAGAGAATCAAAGCCAAGTCTTGGCTGCTCCAACACAGCCATGGATGTCTTCTTCGAGGGAGGTAAAATGCAGACACAGGACCCATGAATTGTGACATCTTTCAATATCAGGCAGTGTGGGCTTCCCACGCAGCCCTCCCCGTGTTGCTTCCTCTCCGATTGACGTGGTTGTCCTTAAGGCTCCAGCATGCTGTGGTCTGCCTCCTCCTCTGAGTGATATACCACCTCTTCTCTCTCACCCTGGGTCCAAGTGTGAAAACATCTGCTTCCTGCCCTTGATAAACTCATAAGTAGCCCAGGGGGTTAAGTAAGTAATTTTATTAGAAACAAAGATTACACACACACACACACACACACACACACACACACACACACTACACCCCACAGGAATAGAAGTACCATAAATTCATGCAAGTTCAGAGGCTTTGGTTTGGTTAGGGTAAAAGCAAGGGAGCATATTCTTGAATATATTTATCAAAATTAACCTAGGTGCTACTCACAGATATTCTTTCTCTGCTGCTGTAGATTTAAGCTGACAGAGCTTTTCAGGCCAAGCAGAATGTTAGGTCTCTGCTATTCATTCATTTAACCTATATGTATGTGTCCACTGTGGACCAGATATTGTGTCCCAGCATCTTCTTCCTTTCTGGCCCCAGCTTATGCTTTCTCTCCTGTCTGTGGGCACCCAGCTTCCCTCCTCTTGGTATGAATTCACTGTCTTTCCTGACTTCAGAGATCCCTCCAATGAAATTCTGCCTCTGGGACCACAAGAATCATCCCCATAACCTTGAGATAGTTCTCCTCTCTCTCCATTTGGTCTGAGTACATGCTATCACTACTTCTAAAGAGGAAGGTAGTGTTTCTGTCCTAGCACCTGGACCTAATCTTGCCAGAGGTGGATGACATATTTCCATGGTGATTGAGCATTAGATTCTGGGCACAGCCAAAGCCCTCTTTTGTCTGAACTTACATGTTCCAGTTTTTTCCTTAAGAACTACCTGCAGCTCTCCTCTGCAGAGTCAGGCGGCTCACTGACCCTGAATCCAATGAACAATCCACCTGGCGTTGAGGGTCTTTCTCTAGGGTGTTCTCAATGCACAGGTCTTGTGAAGAGAGATGTAATAGGAATTGCTTTTTCCGGAGACCATGCCCTAGGTTGCTTTGAAACCAACGCCTGTGCTGCCTAGTCTCTGGCAAAATAAAAAAGAGATGGGCTTTCATTTTGGAAAGGCTATAGCTGCACTGTTAATACTATTCTAAGGTAATTTGGTGAGTAAAAATGAGGGAAAAAATGTTCAGGTTTCCTTGATTTTCTTTGAGTTTTTGAAACAAAGTGGTAGTGATTAGCCAGCCCTATCCAGCTTTAAGGAAGTCAATTTAAAACCTGGTAACGAGCCAAAAACATAAAATATTTGAATGCTGCATATTTATTAATTAATGTATTTATATGGGGGATGGGCAAGGACTCTAGTTCCTGTTATGGTGCCCTTTGGCAAAAAGACTGTGAACTCTAATGTGATTCTTTGGGGAATCTCTCTGAAGTAGTAAGTCATTCATGGCCAACCTTTTAATTGAAGGTAATAATAATTCCAATAATATTATTAAGAACCACCATTAACATGGGAAGGACTGAATTCACTGACATCATGTCAAAGCTATGCCCAGTGATGACTGCCTTGCTGAGCCCCTGGGGGAATAACTTTCATAATCCATTGAAAAGTTATGAGCTCCTTGTGTTTGCACCAAGAAAGAAATCAGCACTAACCATTTGAGAAGTCATGTAAAAATGGAGAAAAAGCCACTTGTACTTTTAACAGCTTAATTAATGGCTGCAAATGGCGTTATTTCTCACAAAATAACCCATGGAGGAGGTTGGGATATATGTTGACAATGGAAAATTATCTTGGTTTTATAGGTGAGAGTAATTTCCAGACACTAGGAACAAACATGGTCAGGGAAAAAGAGAAGAGATGAGTTTTTGTGGAAGGAACGGGGCCCTCAGCCAACAGACTCACTGTCTGAGTTGGGACAAGGGCGATCATTGGGGGAGGGCACTGAATGAAGGAAGGAGAATCTGAGTGAAGAGTCCAACAGAATTGGGTTCAATTATTGCTGCTGCCATTTGTTAGCTTTCTGACTTTAACCTAGGAGGGTTAACCTCTCAGAACCTTAGTTTTATCATCAATAAAATGGAAAAAATAATAGTAACCACTTATGGAATAGAAGCGGTCATTGAGATGATGTCTGTCTAATTCTTAGCCAAGTGCCTGGCCCGTAGACAATTACTACATCTAGTATCTTCATTATTCTTCTTTCTTAATTAATTCTTCAAATATGTAATAAGCAACTACAACATGCCAAGGACTGTGCTAGAGATACAGAGTGGTTTCTTTGGATTTTATAATCTAATTGGGGAGATGTAAAAAAAAAAAAAAAAGCACATCTCAAGTAAAATGCTTGCAAATTGTGCTGAGTCTGAAAGCCTGGCTCCCGTGAGTACTCAGTAGATTAGGGTTGCCATTCGTACCTGGAAGCGCAGAGTGGATTTTCATAACGTGGTCTTTTGAGTCAGACCTGGGTCAGAGTGGCTTAGGTGCCGGTTTCTGCTCCAGGCTCTGCCTTCAGGCAAGTCCTGTGTGCTCTCTGAGCTCTACTTCCGTACCCTGGGGGCAAGGGGTGGGAGGGCGGCGAGGCGTTCTAGGCAATGCCTTGAACAGGGTAGGCTTTCCGTACAGAGAAACATTTTCTCAACAAAGCCCTCATTCATCCTACCCCACGGCTTTCCATCGTCTGCAACATGATTGTATACTCCCGAGATTAATAAGAGTATGAGAAGGAATGGCATTTCCATTTCTTTTCTTGGACATGGACAAGGAGGTTCCTATCTCCATGTCTGAGGATTTTATAAGAAGATTTGTCATTGGTTTGGGTAGGAAAAGAAGGGATGCATTCCAGGAGGGCCTTTGGCCTGCCAGGGTGTCTCCAGGAAGAATTGGGTACAATAGGCTGGTTTAGAATGAGTCTGCCAGCTGGAAAGAGGGGCCCCAGCATACCTATGAGACTAAGATGGGTCCTGCCAGTGGTGGGACGGGCGTGACAGGGTGCAGTAAATTGTTGCAGTGAAGCTAGGAGGGACTGACTTATTTCCTCTTAATTTGCCTTCGAAGGACTTAATCTAACACCGAGCTTATAAATCAGGACTGAGCACTTATTTTGAGAGTCAGTCTGGTTTGTCAGTCTGGTTTGGTCATTAGCAGGCTAGGCTTTTAGAACATGGGTCTGAAATCTATGGCTTGTGGTTCAAATCCAGTCCCCTGCCTGTGTTCGCAAATAAAGTTTTATTAGTACACAGCCACATTCATTTCTTTATTGTGTATGACTGGTTTTTGCTACAACACAGAGCTGGATAATCAGGACAGAGACCACTTGGCCTCCAACGCCTAAAATGTTTCTTCTCTGGACCTTTGCAGGAAAAATCTACCAACCCCTGATTTAGAACATTACAGTTTTGGTAGGAATAAATTCATTCATTCATTCAATGCACAAATAATTACCCATCATCTAAAGTACTCTCAATATTATGCTAGGCTCACAGTGTTCCAGACGGTATGCTCAATCCTTGTAACAGGTGTGTGAGTGAGTCATGTTATTATCCCATTTTGCAGATGGTGAAATGGAGGCTAGGGAAAGCTGAATGACTTTTCCAGTGTCATTCAGCCAGCAAGAGGCAGAACCAGGACTGGAATCACATTTGTCCTTATTCTCCCCTGTTAGTATGGATTATTGTGAGAAGGGGGAAAAGATATAAATGTTGAGAATAATTTATTTTAAAAAAATTTCTGACAGAAACTCTTGAAACTTAATGATATGGGTGAGTGAAGTTGCTACTTACTTGGCAGAGCCTCTTTTGAAATGGCTCTTCATTGTACCTTGTTCTTAACTCTCGTACTAATTGCTTTAGATGATATCAAAAAATCATCTGAAAATGTTTTCCCTTGTAATGATATGATTTCACCACTAATGTTGATAAACATTAACATGACATAAAGCTTTTCCTGTTCCAACCCAAGACATCTTGGAGGATTTGTCTAAATATTAGCATACCTTTAAAGTAATGAGCGGGTGATTATCTGGATAAGAAGTCAGAAAAGGATGTTTAGGGAAAAGAAATAATAAAGTGAGGCAGGTTTTTGCTTTCAGAACTCCAAACTGCTAAGGGAGAGTAGAGAGCTGGCTTCCTGCTCTAGCAGGTTAGAAAGGAACCGAGCAAAAGTGAGATTTTGTTATCTTTTTGGTGCTCATTCTAAATGTGGCTTTTGCCAGTGTCTCCGCTGGGGAAATGCAAAGTTAGAGTTTCTAAGTAGAAATGAGAGAAGAGCATTTGAGCTGAAGGGACCCTGACTGCATCCAATGGCAATTTATGAAGATGGTTTAATCTCACAGACCAAGTAGAAGGTCTACTGACGAGTTCCCATATGAGCTGATTAGGCTTCTCCTGTAGACATTTTTATCAGACTGATTCATTCCTCTGGAAGAATGCTGGCTTTTACATTTTTTTAGAAGAGATTCCAAATGGCTTGTCAAGATTACATCTTGCATGTGAATCTCAGCTAGGATTATGTTACAGCCGGGACTGACACTCTTTAATAGGTAGAATACAGGCAGGATCATAGAAATGGAGCAAGCTGGTCCCAATAAATAGTAGGAGTGGGGGTGTGGTGTACATATATCCCAAGTAGCTTCCAGGCAGTCTGGGGATTGGATGTCCTGGGAGAATGCACAGATACATAAAATGTAACATTCTAAAAAAAAAAAAAAAAATCAATGACTTCAGCTTTTGTCAGTTAATTTATGGCATGAGCAGATTCTTTTTTGGTTAAGATTTTATTTATTTATTTGACAGAGAGTGAGACAAAGAGAAAGGGGGAGTGGGAGAGGGAGAAGCAGGCTTCCTGCTGAGCAAGGAGTCCGATGCGGGACTTGATCCCAGGACCCTGGGACCGTGACCTGAACTGAAGGCAGATGCTTCACAACTGAACTACCCTAACAGCCCGGTGTGAGCAGATTCTTATAAACCATCTTCATGTCTGGGGCATTCCATAACTGAACCACCCCTTCAAATCTCCTGTAAAAACCACATACTTGGGAAGAAGAGGGAACCAGACCCTTTTGTGCCAAACTGGTCTAATGCAGAGATCTCAGCTACATTGGATAAGTACTGAAAAACTCACCACATCTGAAGGGGCTTCTTTGGAGTGGCAGGTCCCTTCTTCCTGTAACAGAAATGGAGCCTCTATCGGGCCATGTGGGAGGTGAGCAGATCACGTGGCCTTTCCCATCTGTGACCCGTGACTCCCAGGCTTGGCGTGTTTGGGGTGGTATGGCATGGAATGATCCAGACAATGGGAAGAACACGCACACAGGCTTGGCAATAAAAAGAGTTATGAGACCTTCAAGGGCTGGGTCCTTTGCTGCCTTGGCCATGGTTAACAAGCTGGTCTTTCCAGGAATACAGCCAGGTCAGTCTTGCCACTATGCCATTTGGCCTACCATTTGTATAGCACACTGCTCCGTAACCCTCTCATGACAATAATTTTACTATCTATGGGTGAGAAATCACACAAACAAACAAACAAAGACTCAGTGATGCATTAACTCTTTAAAATTATTTTATATTAATATCTACCACCCCATTCCTATCCCCTTGATCCAATTATTGATCCAATTAATTATAACTCATGCCTTCCTTCTGCTTCCCTAGGAAAAATTTCCCTAGCCCAAGCCTGGGCAGGTCCCTTCCCTCTAGGGTCTCATAGCCCATAGTATCTTTTTCTTACTTCTCATATTCTTTGTCATGTTATCACTATTTGTGGGATTTAGTGGACTAACTTCCATGAAAGCAGGAGCAGGTTGGTTTTGCTGGTTTTCATAGCCCCAGTGCCTGGCACAGACCCGGCATATAATAGGGCTAGGCAGATGGATGGATAGAGAAATAAAGGAAACTCTCTTCACGGCATTTTAAAATGTGAGTAGCAACACCTAATAATGGAGTTGTTACAAGGTTAAATGAAATATGTGAAATTTCCGGCTTGTACTGCTAAAGGATAAGGACTGTTATTTTGATTATTGCTATAAATATGATTAGGAAGATGAAGAATTAGAGTACATAGAACAGAATTCAGAAGATGATGCATGAGGCTCTGATGGAATCTTCCAAAGAGAGAAGTGCCACCAGAGTTGTCTGGACATGTTATGCTTCTGGCATTAAGTTGATGTCCCAGACCAATCCAGCTGTGTTGTGTAGAGGAAACCATATTGTTACAGTCTGATGGTAGCGCAGGAGCCCAGGTGGTGAGCATCCTGGTGGTTTGCTTCCGTGAGACACGTCACTCCTCCGGCAAGTGAGTTCAGAGCTACATCTTGACAGATTGGCATGACCATTCTGATGATCGCTTTTTTTTTTTTTTAAGAATAAGGTACAAGTCTCCTGAAAATGACTGTCCCTGATTTTTGAACCATGCAGGGATAGTAGTGAAAAGTCCATCATGTTTTCAGGAGGTAGCAAGTGAGCGTCCTTCCACCGTCAGCAGGCAACATGGTATGGTGGCCAAGTTCATGCGGTCTGGGCCAGGCTGCCACCTTGGGAACCCCAGCTCAGCCACTTTCCAGCTGTGTGACTTTGTCTCATCATCTAACTTCTTTGTTCCTTGTTTTCCTTGTATGTAAAATGAGAGATAATAATGCCTGACTCCTCGGGTTGTCGTGAGGATTGAATGTGTTAAGATTTCGAGAGTGCTAAGATAATGCTTAGTAAATAGGAAGTGCACGTAGATATGGATGGATGGATGAAATAGAAAAAAGCTTTTAACGAAGACTGATAGGAATTCCTGGTAGGAATTGCTTGTATTTCTTGAGAATTTTACTTTACCAAGTTTGATCTTCCCAGCAGCCTAACAAGGCAGGTTCTCCTACTTTGCCCTCCTATGGAGCAAGAACCAGAGAGGACAAAGTGCTGACTTGTTGGAGGACATCTGACGAGTAGGTGGCAGAGCTGGATTCTAACGTAAGAGTCCTGTAAGAGTCCAGAGTTCAGAGACCTGGGTAGGTGCTGACTGACCCAAGACCCCTTAGGAAAGGTCATGTGAGGGAGTAATTTCTCCACAGACCCTACTACCTAGTGTTCTTAAAGCCTAAATGTGCTGATTATACTGGATTCAGCTCTGTTTGTTTATTCATTCATTCATTTGTTCATTCAACAAATACTATGGAATGCCTTTGCACCAGCCATTCTTCCCACTGTGGGGATGTTTCTAGCTCCTTACAGTCTGCCCTGTATTGTGTTATCTGGGTGCTTTCATGCTTCTCTTTAGGAAATATTTATTTAATGGTAGGCCAGGCACAGTTCTAAACATCAGTTACTTGTCTTAGAGCCCACAAAAGCTCATAAAAGAGGGGAGTTACTCATCTCTGCACTTCCCAATGCCTAGCAAATAGTAGGTAATAAGGATTCTCTTGATTGAATGGATGCACACGTGGACAACTTATAAAACTCAGGAAAAAGTAGTGGCAGGATGATATAATAGAAGGGCCATGTACTCTTTGTGTACTTGTGTTCTTGTCCTGGTTTTGCCACTAACCTGGTAATGCTGCATAAGTCATTTAAGCTCTTAGGAACTTAGCTAGCTAACCATCTTTTCTTCTCTCCCCTTCCTCCACAGAATTGTATTAAAGATCTTGGCTATCAGTCAGGTGATAATTGGGAGCGAGATGATCTTGGTCTAAATTAGCCTTAATTTATCCCTATCTACCTGCTCTAAGTTTTATGATGTAGTATCATTTAGATGAATTGCATTTTCTGAGCAATTAAAGTTCTAGATTAGGACCACAATCATCTCAGTCTGCTAAAGGTCCTATAGTATAAGGTGAAAGTGAAGGATAATTAATCCATGGTCAAACTAGATGTCTTTGGGCCAACCCTTGGGTTTCCACTGAAACCAAACTTAAGAGAATGGAGAGATGGGAATTTGGGCCAGTGATCCTTGCCTCCTTACCTCCATCTCACTCTGCCTCCCAGAGCCTTCCAACAATGGATTAAAAGTAAAAAGGACCAGATTCAAGGGAAAAAATGGCTTGAGCTTCACAGTCATCCATGCCCTGGGCCTCCTTGCTTCTATTCCTGAACTAGTTACTCCTGTCTGACTTGACTGGGGTAGGAAGCCATTGTTCTATGGATCTTCCAGTAGTTCTCACCACTTGACAGCTCTGCAAGTTGGTATATAAATGGGCACACAGCACACATTTTCTCTCTCACTAAAGTGTTGAGCCTTCCTCTGCTGGTGTGCATAGGAAGAGCCCGCTGTTTGGCACTCCCTCTAGCTCATCCACCCAATGGAAGTTCACCTAGAGAGTGAGTCAGCGCAGTATCAGGCATGACCAAGAGTTAGTGCAGGCTGGAGGGTCACACATCCTTGGTTGCAATTCCAGTTCCTTCATTTGCTACGAGACCTTGAGCAGAGGACTTAGTATCCTAAAGCTTCAGCTCCTGCACAGGTCCCACAGGGGATGATAAGAACTCTGACCACGTGTTATTGTGAAAGTTGAATGAGATAATCTACATGGAACTCCACACATGGGACTGACACAGAGTAGATATGCAGTAAACGGAAGCACTTTTTACTGTTGTTCTTTATGGAATTCTCTTAGGAGCCAAGAGTGTCGATTTGATAATGATAAAAATCCCCACATGTTTGTCTAGCCTCCTTTCAGGTGATGCTTGCTAGTTAGCTAAAAGTGGTCCATTTGGTTACAGTCTTCTGGAAGTATTCAGCTTTCTGTCCACTCTTCCTAGCTCCTAAATTTTCTCAAGCCTTCTTTTCACTGCCAAAGGCTCCTGACTTGAAAGTAGGAATAAACCAAGGGAGAATTTAGTTGAGCATGCACTATAAAGATGGTCCATTTAGTTGGCAGAGTAAGAGTTTTGGAGAAGGTGTTTGAAAGACTAGCTTGTAACTTCTGATGCCAACCCAGAGGTGTGAGGCAATATTTTTTCTTTTCTCCTGGAAGGTCCACAGTCTCCTTCTAGAGCAATCTCTTACATTTCATTGAATTGGCTGTTACATTTGGAAACCAACTTGTGCATCTGAGCGTTTGGGGGAAAGCTATTGACTAACCCTTGCTCTCTTTCAGCCTGCCTCTCTTTTTCCAATATTTAGGAGCCTTGGCCAAAACAAAGAGCCCATTGTGTCCCTGGTACAAGCACCAGAACTAAATTAAACATTCATTGAGTCTTAATTAATTGTATTAAGGTTAGGCAATTCCCACTGCTCGGAAAAAAAACCCAAATACTTAATTTACTCGCAATGTGGTGTGTGTCCCCTAGCATTGAACTAAACCACCACGAAACAATCACTCACTTAACAGAAACTGGGGCCTCGGCCCAGGAACTAATTAGCCCCTCTTTCTCTATATATAGCTATCTTCACCACCAGGACCATCTGGAAGTTGTTACCTTCCAAATTCTTTCCATCTATTTTTTTTTTTTCCAAACCGATCATTACTGCCATGATTCTTTCTTTCTTTCTTATTCTTATGTTACGTGACTTCCCACTCTTAAATTCGCTGGTGTTATCTACATCACAGCCCAGCTGCCCTGGGTATTTACTGTCTGTTTAATTTTCACGTGGCACACCTATTTTTATGTACTTTTCCCAGTGACAGAAGGAAAAAAAATCTTTGTGTAAAACCCAGAGGCGGAAGCAGGAATGGTTGCCAAGAGGTTTGGGCCTACCCTAGTTGACTGTGTGCCCACCAGGAGGCCCCTGAACTCTGTGAAGCCCCTACAGTAGTGGTTTTAATGGTCAGAGACACGTGGAAAGCTCTTGGAAGACCTTGGTTTCTTGCCCAACTCATTGAGCAAAGAGCATCGATGTAATCTACCCTTTCTTTGAGGAAAACTCACCCACATCAGGGTCTACTATGCTTTGAGAGTCCGTATGGAAGTACAGCAACTGCCTTAGCTGACGGGGTGCTTTAGGAGAGTAGCCTCAAATATTTCCTGAGCGTTTAATTAGTCCAGAGCCCTTATGCTCACTCTCAGGAGCCCCTCTGGCGTGGCCCTTGTGCACCTCTCCCACACCCCTCTCACCAACATGCCCTGGTTTACTGTGGTCCGGGAACGTGGTTTTCCTTCTGCTCTCCAACATGCCAAGCTTATTTCTACGCCAGGACCTCCAAACCTATTGTCTCCTGTGCCTGGAACCCATTCCCCCACATCTTTGTAAGGCTAACTCCTTCTCATCACACAGGTCTCAGCCTAGCTATTATAGCTAGGGGTGGAACCCCCTGAACATATCACTGGAAGTCCCTTGCTGCCCTCCTTATCACATTCTCCTGTTTTGTGCTCTTTGGATTTTTCTTTTTGCAATTTGAGAGTACAATTTAAAAGTCATAACAAACTAGGAATATTATAAGAAACCTTGAATAACTCTAGTAAAGACTCAAAATCATAGGCTAACTTTACCTAAAGTGCTCTCCAATTCACCATAAGTCTCAATGTTTCAGGTTCATTCCCTCTATTTCTGGCATTTTAGAGTCCCTTTGGGGTACACCTCTCCCCTTCCCCCACCCCAGGCATCAAAGCAGAAGCAGCCTATCCTCCCAGAGTTCATCACTCACTCAGTGGCTTCTGATCATCTCTCAGAGACTCGACCTCCCCATCACCCCACCGCCCTGGCATCCCTTCTGATATTGAGCTCCATGATATTTATTGCATGTTGGCTCAAAGTGCAGCAAGGCCTAGGGGACCAGAAGTGTAATGAATTCTTCTTTTATGGAGGGTGGTTCTCATCTTCAAGCCTGGAGACTAACTCTCTCCAGGCAAAAGGAGATTTCTATTTGTCCCTTTACAGTAGTTCATCCACTTCTGGTTCCTGCTGCTTCTACCCCTACATCATAGTCCCAAATGGCAGAAATCCCTGAAAACTTAGCCCCCCATTCTCAACTCCATTTATCTTAAAAATTCTCCGTATGAAAAAGGCCCATGGTATCCAGATTTCAGTAAGTCTAATAGGACCCTCTCTACAGAGTATCATGTGTCAGAGCCGTAAGTCCCAAGGAAGAATCCAGTTACATGGGAGTTCAAGTCCACAACCTGCTCTTCAAGCATTTTGATTTTCCTTTTAGTGTCACTTTGGATTCAACTAATTCATTTTTCGGAGGAGAGAAAATATTCTTAACAGCCAGGTTTCTGGCTTGGCTTTCATCTGAGAGGCCTTCAGCTTTTCATGTTCTCTCTTCAATCACCTTTTCACGGACCTTTCCTATAAGCCTCTGGGACTTGAATCCAAGGAGGAAGGAATTCAGGCCTCAGTAGAACCCTGCATAAGTCTGTTTCTTGGCTATGGCTCGTCTTCATAAAAGCCGAGTTAAAAAAAAAAAGAGAGAGAATAAACAAAAACAGTTTTTTAAAAGACCAGACATAAGTAAATAAAATAGAAAACAATGATAATAACAAGAAATGATCCACAAAAATAAAAGCTGAATCTTTGAATTTTATATAATATAACTGTATCCAATATGGTAACCACTAGCCACATATGACTATTTAAATTTAAATCAATTAAAATTAAATTAAATTTTTAATTCACTTCCTCAGTCACACTAGGTCTTTCTATATTGTATAAAACACATAAAGGAAGATTTCCACTGTGGCAGAAATTTCAGTTGGACATCTCTTTTATAGTTTAACCTTAGTCCAGGGCAAATAAGAAAGAGAAAGTAGAGAAGATACAAAATGCTTCATTAGAAAGAAATATGGGGACATAACTACCTGTAGAGTAGGGACTCTTTTTATCATTATAAAAGGGGTTATAGTTAACTTAGTGCCAATGTAGTTTCAAAACCAAGTACAATAAGAAATTTCCTGGAAAAAATAGGCATTTCCAAAACTGACTCCAAGTAAAAGAGAAGCCAGCCTGGATAGATCAGTAATCACTGCAAGACCTAAATCCATAGCTAAAATATGACCCCACCTTCTTTCTCCTCACCAGATCGGGTCAAGATAATTTTGTAGTCAAGGTCTACTAAAATGCCAAGGAAGAGCTAATCTCTTGAATTAAAAGTGGCAGTGACTATAAAGTCCTGGATAGAGGATGTCAGTCCTTCCTCTGTCCCTTTTACGGCCTATGGCCTAAGACAAGTCATTTTCCTCCTTGCTGTCTCTATCCTGAAGCGGTTAAACTCAAAGGTTTCCAACAGCTTAGGCAGCTCCGTGGTTCCATGATTCCAGACTCTAAATCACTTGTCCTCCCACTAATCTTGTCTACACATTTACAGCTTCCAAGTATTAGAGTGACAATATCAGATCAGGTCTGTGACGAGTCTGATTTGCTGCGCTAAATAGACCCAGAGAAAAGGGGAATTGCTAGAGAAACTAGCAATTTGACTCAAAAGTATCGTGGAGCTGAAGCCAAATTAGGGTTTGTTCCTATCCCATTTAGGGAAGATTTATCCACTGAAAAGAATTTACTCATAGCTCTAAATAATAACATTGACCAGTGAGGGTAAAAGTTGTGTTTTTCTTGATTTTACATTAATTGCAATAGCTAATAATCATGAAATGATTCCCATATGCCAGGCATAATCTAAATGCTTTACATGCACTAGTCCATTTGACATGTATGATGTCCTGCAAAGTAGGTAGATATTGGCTTCCTGTGAAAGGCTAGGAACGGTGACTCAGGGATATGGTTACTTGCCCAAGGTCACATGGTTCTCAGGTGTTGAACAGCACTGCAGGCCCAAGAGACCGTTGACACTGCTCTAACACCCAGAGCAAGTTAGGCATGCTTGTGGAGCTTCTGCATGTAGCTAGAAGTATTTCTCTTTTGGTTTTATGTCTTTGGTCAGCAGGAGCAATCATCTGTACCGTATACCTGGTCGGGGTTACTTTCCTGATGCCACCTTACCCAAAACACCTTGAGAAGCCATTTATTTCCCTCCTTAATCAAAGCACACACTGACTTGGGCTGTATTCAGTAAGGAAGCTGCATAATAGAAGCTCATTTGTGTCATAATATGAGTTAGTTGCATGTGTAAAAGATGGAAGAAAGGATAATTTTTCTGGCATTTCATAGTCTAGGAGGGTGTGTGGATTGGAGGGTCCGCTCCTCAGCGAATATGCTTTAGCAGATTTAGGCAAGTTACTCTGTCATTTCTGTCCTGCTGATTTCTTGAAGGGTCTGAATCCCTACTCTGGTGACAGCAGAACTGTGCATCAGCCCTGGTAAGCAGCAGGTCGTTTTGCCTGATCCCCTTTGATTTTCTAGCTTTTCTCAAAATTTTGTGGGCAAAACCCTCACAGCCCAACAGGGAAGCAAAGGCTTGCACGCTCGGGGCCATCAAGGACAGTTCTGCAAGGGTCAAAAAGGCATGCTGATGAAGAATTTCCTGGTGTTACCCACTTCCTTAGCTGTTCATTCCAGACTTATTAGGTCAAGCACATCTTACCTCTGCAATTTGCATTGTGCAAGAAGGACTTCGGGAAAGTTAGGTGGATGAGGAACATTTCTTGGGAACTAAAACAAAAGTGCATTCAGCTTAAATTCTTCGGAACACACCTACCTGAGATAATAGGGCACTTTTTAAAAAGTTTCTGAACCCACCACAAGCCTCCTGTAGAAACACAGACATGCCTTTCAGTCCCCTTGAGTTATCACAGGGGCTTAAAGGAATAATGCGCCTGGATTTAACTTTGCTTTAAGACTCTGTGCTGCTGACAGGGCTTAAAATGGGCAGGTAATCACTGGTACGATGTGTCATCTTTTTTTCCTCCCTCTTCTTATGAAATAAAGTGCAAAATGCTTACCTTTTTTTTTTTTTAATCTTAAGCTATTTCTTTTAAAGGAAGAGAAGTTATCACTATTTTCCTTTGGTCTGATATTTTTGGCAAGGCTTGGTTTCCATTGTGAGATGGAAATGAGTTACGTACATAATACAGAGGATACAATACAGAAGTCTCCATTCATATTGACACCTCTATTTGTTTCTGAGGCTGATGTAAATGTTAATGAGGGCTTCTGAAGAGTGAACCACACACCAGCCAGGCCTGTGTCTTCTTCAGTGGCTTAGGGACCATATATAGAACCTCTGTTTTCTTGTGTCTCATTTTTTTTTTTTTAAAGATTTTATTTATTTGACATAGAGAAACACAGCGAGAGAGGGAACACAAGCAGGGGGAGTGAGAGAGGGAGAAGCAGGCTTCCTGCCGAGCAGGCAGCCCGATGTGGGGCTCCATCCCGGATCTCTGGGATCATGACCTGAGTTGAAGGCAGTTGCTTAACCAACTGAGCCACCCAGGCACCCCTTGTGTCTCATTTTTAATTCCTTCTTTATCATACAAACACCAAATAAATGGTTACCTTTTTTTTCTTTTAACTACTTTGAAATGAGCTAGGTGTCATGCTAAGTGGACCTTGGTTTTTCATCCATACGAAGTAAGCATTTTTGCTCTGTTTTGCAAAGGAAGAAGCTGAACTTACACAGAGTCGGTGCCCTGGGCTCGGGGCCACTGAGTGGCAGAACTGGGCCTCAAACTCATCTCATGGGACTCCGCATCCAGTGCATTTAGATCTCATATCCACATGTCTTGTCACTGACCAGAGGGCCTCTCTCATCTTCCACTTCCTTCTATCCTCTCAGCACTCTGGTGTGAGCCACAGGACCTCACCCCTATGGTGGCCTCTTGGTGGCCTCCCTGACTCAGAGCTTTCCCAGCTCATTCAACCTGAGTGCCTCAGCCAGGTTCGCCTTCCTGAAACACTTTCTCTGTGCTCCTCTCATGATGACAGATCGCCAGTTCCTCTTTTTTTACAACACATAAGTTCAGCTACCTCTACCCAGTCCTCATATTCCTCCCAATGGGTCCCCTGGGCAAGTTTTTATGAATTTTCCACCACTCCCAGATAATGAGATATTTTTTCCTTGTCTAAAAATACATAGCATTCATTTTTCTTTCCATGTCTTCTCGAGTGTTGTTTGCCATCGTCTGAAATGCCCTCTTTTTTTTTTTTTAAGATTTTATTTATTTATTTGACAGAGAAAAACACAGCCAGAAGGGGAACACAAGCAGGTGGGGTGAGAGAGGGAGAAGCAGGCTTCCTGCCGAGCAGGGAGCCCAATGCGGGGCTGGATCCCGGGACTCCAGGATCATGACCTGAGCCGAAGGCAGACACTTAATGACTGAGCCACCCAGGTGCCCCAGAAATGCCCTCTTTTTTTTTGTCTGAAGCCTGGCTTATTGGATTCAGCCTAGATATAATCTTTAAGCCTCCTAAAAATAATTGAAGATGCCATTATCGTTCTTTTTTTCAAGCCTCCTGGGTCTTGTGTCCTCATTCAGTTTTCCCCAGGATTCCCTGTTTGGCTCACCATCTTTCCCCTCTGACCGTCTTGTCTCCAGTTAGACTGTAAGTTCCTTATGACAAAGCAATGGTCTTTATTGTTCTCTCTGAGCTTAACCGAGGACTAGCCGATAAGAATTGTAGGTAACATTTACTGAGCACGTAATATGCAGCGGGCCCTGTTTATATGTATTAATTCCTACGATCTTCACAATGATCTTCTGAGGTAAAGTAGTAGCTCCATTTTCAGATAGAGAAACTGAGGGACTGAGAGATTAGAAGACTTGCCCAGATGGTGAAACCATAAAGCAAAGCGGTCAGAGAAGCCAGGATCTCCACACGGCACTGTGAGTCTTATGCTGTCTGACGGGTCAACTACATGTAAATACACATCCAGGCATAGAGAACAAATGGGGGGGTGTGAACTTTTTATCTGGGATTTTATGCCGCTAGTGAAGCTCATGGTTCCCAGACTCCCTCTAGAACTGGGTATTCAGGCCCTCCCCTCCCCTGTCACCCAGCAGCTGGAGATTGTGTGTTAAATCGGAATATTCTGTTTTTAGAAAAATATTCCGAGCTTATTAGCACTGTCCAGTCCCACTTAGAGCCAACCTGACCTTTGCGTGGCAGATGTAACTCAAGCCCTCACTCCCCTTCTCCAGTAATAAGAGCCTCTTCTACTTGGTACTAGATGCTTTAATCCTTTAGGGGGACAAGGTAGAATATAAACAAACAAGCAAAAACTATTTTAACTTTTTAACAGCAGCAAAAACTTCCATAAGACTCTTGAAAATGAGGTACAATTTGGTTTTGAGAACTTTGTGACTGCCCAGATCAGGGCTGTCATTTCTGACCCCGGATCTCTGTAGCATATTTAAGCAGCTAATTGGGGGAAACTGCTGGTAGCTTGCATTTTCCCATACTACAAACTTGCAAACGCTGTTGCTGTAGCATATTTTCCACATTAGTGCTCTCCTTTTGCCTGGTAGATGAGCGTTGGGGATTATTTATTTACTTAGTTATTCATTCATTCATTTATGGTATTTGGTTTTGCGAGGTTTTTTTGGCCAAATCCAACGAAACTATCATCATCAGAAATGCAAGAAAAAATCACATTAATAAAATATCTTTAAATTCTAAGATCCAGGGTGTGTCCCTGTGTACCTCAAAATCGCACTGCATACTGAGGCAATGCCTCCTGAACCACGTTTCTGAATCATCCACAGGGCAGTACCTTGTACAGAGTCAGCACTTAATATATGTTCATGAGGTAGAATTTTGAATGTTTCCCTGGCTTCTACAAACAGAAGTTGGTGTGGTAATCAAAAGCAAAGTGTTCTCCACCAAGGCAGGTGTGGCTAGAGCTTCAAAGAGTTAACTCTGTCAGGTTAGATTGGGGGATTTTACAATGGTAGGGGTTGATGCTGATGGAGAAAATAGATTTGGGTAAGAAGAAGACATGGTTCTTATTCAACTATGTCTAGCTAGTTTGGGGAAAAGGGTACCATTACAGGACGTCTACTTGGAACAAAAAGGGTGATCGTTATGTAACGTGAACACAAACCCCACATGGGCTGTCCTGGTTTTGCTTCTTAGTCTCAGCTCTCACCCACTTGGCATTGTCACACATCCTATGCTCTCCTCGAATCCGTGTCTTGGCTTTTGCTCTCCCTGCTTTTAAGGCTCTTCCTTCTCCCCCATTTGGTCTAGCTATCTGCCTGCATTTTCTAAGCCTCAGACAAGGAATTCTTTTTCTTAAGGAGCCTTCCCTGACCATCTTCCTCCACTCCAAAAGTGGAAATGGCACTTCTCAGTGCTTTCCAGAATTTGCTGTGCATTGACCTGTTAACATTTTGTATTCTGATTAGTAAGGTACCTGCATTCCAACCAGCCTGGGGGACCAGTGCCTGAAATATAGTGGGTGCCCAGGGGCCTTGCTGAGAGAAGAAACAGCAAGGGGATGAGTGATACTCCACAAGGGAAAAGCAGAAGCTGAGACCTATCTACATGGTATCTCCATTCCATTCTTTCTTTGTTGTCACCCTATTCTGCCTTTCATGAGGGAGCAGTTGTCCCCATGTGAAAAGTAAAACCCGGGAGTCTCTAGGGATATTTTATGCACATAGAGAAGTCTGGCATTTCCCAGCGAGGGGTTTGGCCAGCCCACCACTTAGGAGTTTTATCATAGAGTGTCTCAGGAGGTGTTATCTCCCCTCTCGGGTCTTTGGGGGAGAAAAGGTGATCAAAGAAACCAACTCAAGGGGAAGTTTTAGAGTCATAGAGTGGTTTTTATGGATAAGTAAGGGGTCTGAGCTTCCAGGAACAGAGTGGCAATGGGTGTGAGCACAGTATGGGGAAAATTCTTGAAGAGTCTCCTGAAGATTTTCACATGCAACCATCTTTCATATCCTTAGGAGATAAAATCACCCTAAGGGTCATAAACCACTGTCAGGGCATCGGACAAGCCCCATAGGTAGTTGTTCTGAGCCAGTAAAAGCATCTTAATTGACCTAAATGACAACAGTTATGTTATAAATATCTAGAATTTATGACCTGAGGAGGCATAATCACATCTTCCATCAGTTAAGTTTGCATAGGAGAAGCTTGGGGATTTAAGATAGGGCTGCAAGTTGGGCGAAATCTGATTAGCCTTAACTTTATGACAAACACAGAGCTAAGTGAATCGGAGTGCTTTCAAGTTCCTGATCCCTGGGAGTTAAAGGCAGTGGTGTTTCAGAGTCGGTAAAAGCCACCCCGTCCCCTCTGTGCAGCTGTCATTTTATTGGCCTTGTAAAGTCTCGCGTTTACCGTGACAAATCCAAGACCATATACCTGCGAAGAAGAGATGTTTTAGATTATGGGGTGTGCAGGAAGCAGACAGTGGGGTTGGAGGGTGTAAGCTGAAGTCTGGTTGATGTGTATGTTTATGCTGAGCCCTCTTTGGAATGTTCAGAATCATTGTGAGAAGCAAGTAAGTGCTGCACCAGGATCTGATGAGATGCTTCAGCCTCTACGGCATGTGAGTAGGTGAAATTCAAGGAAGAATTTTAAAATGAATTTTTTTTTAAATGAATTTTTGCATCTAGAAGCTCCACCTGTTTTTCAAGTTAGTTGAAAATTAAACTTGGGTTTTTAAAACATAATGCATTTCTTGAAGTTTTTGATGAAGAGAAGGCGTTGATAGCAAGCAGGACTATTACATCTGAAGCAAAATTCAGAACAAAACCAAACCACAAGAGGATGTGTGTTTTTAAAAAGACACATTAGAGAGAAAAATTTGATATCATTGATCAACCAGGTGATTGCCCTTGACTCAGTGATCAGTGGAGTGGAGTCATCTTTGAGGTAAAAGGCAAACAGCCAACTTAATCCCAATTTGCAGAGCTTCAAAGGTGAACAGTCATTTTGCAGGGCAATGAAGAGCTCAAGTTATCTATTTAGGGCCAAAGCCTGTGAAGTCAGTGAAAATTCTTTAATGAATTTAAGAATGATCCTTCAAAGAAGACTCCAACTGAAGCCCACAGAGAGGCCAGTTGTCTTTGAACTCTAGAGATGAAGTTTATCCTAGATTAACCCGATCTTTCAGTTTCCTCTGTTTATTAGGGGTAGAGTTCTGAATTTTGAGAGTAGCATTCTAGTGCCTTAGCAGACATACCTATCACGGATTTAGTACAGAACGGAGGGACCCTTTTTGTTTGCCATAACTTCATCCATTAGTAAGGACATGTCCCAACCAAAGGGTCCAGTTTGCACATGAAATTCCTGCATGTGTCCACATTCTGCTTCTGAGGATCCAGTGGGCTCTGAGACATGCACTGAATTCGTTACTTCTCGGGGGTATGAAACAAAACTTCAATTTTGGTTTTATTTTTATCATACTTTCCACCGTACTTCTATACCTTTAAACCTTGCTTCTTCCAAATCCAAAATTCCATGCCTTACAACGTGGAAGAAATAGGAAATCTGGAACTGATTATGAAATTATGAAGGAGGGGAGATGCAGAAATGTATGAGGATAAGTGTACAAACACACGAGCTTCGATACACACAAAGCCTGGTACGAAGGACGCATCATTTTAGGTTTGAACCCCTGCTTTTACATTTCAGCATAATGCAATCTAACATTTGCTTTGTGTAGTGCTTGGGGAGCTTTTGGTGTTACCAGAATTCTTTTCTAAAGAAATTCCTTTGGATTCCTTCAGAATTTGTCCAGTTTCCAGGTTCCAATAGGAAAAACATGAATGAGATTTTAATAGGAAAATAGTGCTTCAGATTTTTCATTTGGCAAGCACCCTGCTCCAGAGCTGCTCTTGTTTTATTGGGGGGGAACAGGTCAGCTTAATAGAGGAGCTCTCAGTGTTTGTACCCTGATGGGACAGGCATGGGCCTCCTGGGAAATAGACCCTCTGGGGTTTTAAGCCCACTTGTGATTGGCCATTCATTCTGATCTCATCGGAGAATACACTTGAACAACAATTATATGTGCCGATAAATCAAGACCAAATCCTTTAATGTTCTTTCCTTGTGTCTCCTTGAGAAAGAAAAGCTGGATCTTTCCATAAGTTATTTCAGGTGTGACTGTCTTCCTATTGATCAGGTGGTGGTGGTGGTGGTATATTTTATTGTGTAGCTTTAGTACTTTAAAACTGATTTTAAGGACAATGCATTTTTATTATTAAAGATTTCAAATAATTCAGAAGTCTTTGCAAAACAATTCTGTCATCCAGAAATACTAACATTTTGGTGAGCGATGTGCCTGGCCAGTCTTTTTATTTTTTTTTTTTCTATACCTAGCCTCTTCAAAAAACCATGTAATAAATGTTTTTATAACTTGCTATTTGAACTTAACATTGTGTGCTGGGCATGTTTCCACATTAATGGATTATACCTACAGCATCATTGCCATAGCTTCGGAATATAGAGATTTCATTATTTAACCAGTCCTTAATGACAAATACTTAGTTCTATTTAAATGTTTTCCATTAGAATACCGTAGCTCTTTCAGCTTCATCTTTAGGCACTTGTCTGATAATTTCTTTGGACTAAATTCCTGAAAGGGAAGGTACACATCTGCATTGATGCATACTGTGAACTGGCCTCCTAGAGTCTCTGTCCATTCACCCTACTTTTATTTTTTAGAGATTGTAAATAATCTCTGCACCCGTTGTGGGGCTCAAACTCACAACCCGAAGATCAAGAGTTACCCGCTCCGTGGACTGAGCCAGCCGGGCGCCCCTCACCACACTTTAATATCTGGAATGGCATCTCTTTGCTGTAGGACTCCTCCACTCTCTTGATTTTGTTTCACTTTGCTTTTCCGACTTCTCTCCAATTGGTACTGAGTTCTCAGAACTTTTCTTCCAGGTGGTAGGGTGCAAACCCAGCAAAACAGCTAAAATGATAAACTTGAAAGTCAGTGCATCGAGGGAGAGGTGGAGAATGTGCTCAGGGAAGTGACGGAACGATGCCCATCCGGCTTTTCCCTGTGGGTACAGTCCTTTAACTTGAATGTACGAAGTTTCCTAGAGAGTCACCTTTCCCAGTTTCCTTGTGAAGACAGTTTTCTTTGTTGTAGGTAAAGATTTGTGGGCCTCGGTCAATAAAAGGGAGGTGGCCGGTGCAAGAAATGAGCAAGTGGTCCCACCTTCCTTGCTCCAGATCTTACAGACACATAAAACAAAACTCAGTTAACTGGTTGATTTTTGCGGGCATACGTTTTGAGTCTGCAGCTTCTTGGCCATTGAGGGGTCTGAGGTTCGGGGCCCTTTTATCCTTTTATTGGTGAATTCACTGAAGTGTAGGCAGACAGAAAATGTTCAAGTGGCAGGCAGATAAACTTGTTAAATCCCTGGGAGTCTTTCCTTCCTTGCTCTGGGAGTTTATCATCTTGGCGGAGTTAAAAGGCAATTAGGCCTGCAGGTCTTTGCCGGCTTGTTTATTGGCGTTTTACACATGGGTGTTGAAGAGACAGGGTCGTATTAAACATTCCGATCCTGCTGACCGGAGGGGAATGAGACCTCGGCCCAACTCAGTCTCAAGAGAGAGCCTTGCCAAAAAGCTGGAGGAAAATCGTTTAAATATAGTACCTATGCCCCATGATGCTCATTGTTGGTGGAAAATTGCAGTCGGCTAGTTCCATGCTGTGTTACATTTCCTGGGAAATGGTTTTATGGAAGGGCGTTTGATGAAAAAGTTAATTCCTTTTGTAATTGTTAGCTGCCCCCGGGGTGTGAGTTAAGGTAGAAGCACACTAGATATGCTTCTTGCCCCAAACCTCTAGGGCAAGCCCATTCATGGCAAGGGAAGGCTACTAGTTTGAAATTGGATGAGGGCAGATTTCCACTAGGCTTCCTGGTCTGTCTGGTTCTCTGCGTCACCCTGAGGAAGGCTGGTCCTGGGCGAAACCAGGTCTTAGACTTCTACAACAACTTCTCCCTCTTCTCATCCCCACCCCTCCATCTGCCCGGAGACTTGCAGGCAGAATTCTTTCCCACTCATGTGCTAGAGAAATAATACAGCCCTCATCCCTGCTCCCCAGGAAATTTGTTTTTTTTTTTTTTTCAGAGTCAGCTTAGGAGTGGAAGTGATGAGAATTTGCAGGGCTGAGCATCCCAAGGAGGTTAAAAACCTGGGCTCAGGAATCAGGCACCTCTGGGGTCAGCCTAGGGCTCTGTAACTAACCTTGTGGCTGGAATCCCCTCGAAATTCAGTTTTGTTTAGTGTTGTTTTAAATCTATAAATTAGGGACAAAGATAGTCCCTTCCATGCTAATTTGTTGAGAGAGTAAATGAAATAATTCGTGGAAAGTGCTTAGCATATACCTGTCACATAAGAGCACAAGAAACGGCAGCTCTTTGGATTATTATTAAAATATGCTCTATTCATCTAAGACACAATGCATGTAATATATGCGCATATGTGTACATATACACGTGCACACACACACTGAGTTGGCAGTTGCTTCTTGACAAAACTTGTTATACCATAACTAGTGTTAGTTTACCAATCTAGGGTGCTCCTGAAATATAAAAACCTATCTGGAGAAAATGAGAAAATCCTTGCTTCTGACCAGAATACCTGGAATGTTTGAGGACTTTGCCTTTCCACAACTGACTATTGTGCTCGGCAGTCCCGAGAACTCCTTTCCTAAGTGGCTACTGCTTATCCAAATCTTTGTTTCTTACGAGTCAGGCACCCTGCCTCAATTTTCTCAACTAAAGAAAACACAATAGATGACTGCAGCTTTTATTCCCAATCTGACCTTCCGTGTTCTGAAACTAATTTGCCCTAGTGTCTTGCCAGCGTCTGTGCAAGGACTTCCTCCAGCCGAGTAATGTGGTTCTGATTAAGGACATCCTATAAGACCCAGGAGGATCGCCTGGGAAGGAAACCGGACTGAGACTCAGTGAATTTCCATCCTCCAGTCAGCTACGTGATATTGAAGACCAGAAGGTGTATGGAGTTTATCGTTAGAAGACTAGGAAAGAGAATTAAAGCAAATGGCTGACAAATTGGCTGTCTTTTATGCAAAGTTGACTAGTCGGGCTCTTACCCCAAAGAAAGAGGATATGCAGAGCCCTCGGGCCAAATGGCTCTGCTGGCAGCAGGCTTTTTGATGTCTCTGCTTGCAAGCCATCACTTTTAACAAGGCCTCTGCTGAATTGCCTTCTCATAAAAATGTGAAAACTTAATTTTTACCTAAAATATCTTTGTTTCAACGACTCTGATCATTCATTCCTCTCCTGAGTGCGTGCGACGTGAGGGTAGAATGCTGGCCTTACGTATAAACACGGTATGTTTTTGTCTCCCTTCACTCTTAGGACTTGGGTCGCAAATGCTAAACCTTGCTTTATTCCTTGCTGCTAGCCCTTTCCCTGGAGCCCCTTAGGCATCAGCTCACCCCTGCTGTAGCCCAGAGGTGACTTGGCGGATCCCTGGAATCCTGGGAGCTCTGCAGCCAGAAGAGGAGGGATGGCAGCGTCGTGCAGCAGGCCACGCAGTTCGGGGAGCTCGGAGTTTCTTTACCAAGTATCTAAGCATCTACTAATAGTTGTAACTCTAATATGATTTTCTTGTTAATCTCTGTCAAACCATGAAATCTGATATGCTAGCCATGACTAAGCCGTGAAATTTGTCAACTTTGTCTGTGATTTACACAAGCTCTGTTTAAAAAAGAAAAGTCTTAACACAAAGTGTGGAACATTACTTCCCAGCATGTCGCTAGTATCTTATGACAACAAATAAGAACAGAGTGTACACATTTCTTGTGCTGTTTCAGGGACCAAGAATGGATAAGATAAAACCCCAAAACTAAATAATGTATTTTCCTTTGAGATGATAAGTACACACATGGTAGATCTGCTTGGTAGATGTCAGGAAGTATGAAATAAACATTCAAAACAGTTTTATGGTTCATATCATTGGGCATGATAATAAGCTTCCTTAAAGTGGTCGATTGTTTTTGAGAGAAAATAAATGAGTGAAGTCTGTATTTTTTTTAAGTCACAGGTTATATATTTAATCTTTTAACATAGTAAAATGGCCCCGTGTGTAGGCATTAGGACTTGAAATCTCTTTTTGTTGTTGGCTAGCTGGGTGAATTGTATGAGACACATAACTTTTTTCCCCTCAGTATTCTCTTTTGAAAAATGGGGGTGATAATATTTTGTAGGTGCTCTAAGGCACACACACACAAAAAAATACTGTCTCTAAACCACACATGTCTCTTATCCATTTAAGTTCCAATTATGGTTAGGGACATTATATGATGATATAATAGATTGTTGGCTTTCTTTGTTACCCAAAGAAAAATTGATTAAATTAAGTTCATGTAATTGGGAAAAATATATATTTTTATTTTACCAAAGGAAATCTGGGCAGTTTCTGGGTTTTCCATGTGAAGGAAGGGAGAGAGGCACAAAGGAAGAGAGACATGTCTCAGAACTGAGGAATGGTAAGGACTGAGAAGGGCTGAGATGTCTTTCTCTTCTAAACCTGCCAACTGCCTTTTTTTCTCTTGGATTTAAAGAGGAAGAATTACCAATCTTCCTTAACTGTCTCCTGACCTCTACTCTGTAGATTCTAGAATCAGGTATCAGATGATTTGGACCCTTGATAATTTTGATGACCATATTGTCCAGTGTGTTTTTTGTTTGTTTGTTTTGTTTTATTTTTGTTTTTGTTTTTCTGAGAGAGAAAGAGAGAGAATGCACACGTGGAGCAGGGTGGGACAGAGGGAGAGGAACAGAGAGACTCTCAAGCAGACTTTGCACTCCATGCAGAGCCCATCATGGGACTTGATCTCATGACTGTGAGATCACGACCTAGCCAAAACCAAGAGTTGGACACTTAACCAACCGAGCCCCAGTGCCCTATAGTCCTGTGATTTTTAAAACATTTTTTAAAATACCAAAATCTTATGCAGTGCTCCAGGATCTAAGCATGCCCTTCTCAGATACCTGTCAGTTAGGTCTGTGGGACATAACATGAAAACAAGCCAATCTGTCCACTTTACCAATGATGACCCTTGAGTTGATGGAGTTAGGGAGTTGCTACAATTCTCACTATTGATGTCTGAGAGCAGCCTGGCTGTGTCTTCTTGCCCTAACCAGTTCATTGATTATCACCGCAACTTCTCTTTCGATACAAGTGGGAGGAAAAGAAGAGCGAGACATAACAAAGACTTCAGGTTGACTTCAGTCAACTTGCCCACACCCTTCTGGCATTCTTGGACCCTTGAAAGGTCCGTGAGCATTGGCACAGAATCTATGAAACCACTCTGTCCACCCCTTCCAGTTGCAAAATGGTGCGAACGTATATACACATGTGTTTCTATGGAGAAGGCCCATAACTTCTACCAGATTCTCTCCAAGTGGTTTGTGAACCTCAGAAGGATTAAGAATGATTTCCTTATCATTGGTGCCCGTAACAGTCACATTTTTGGTTGTGAGTTGTAAGACTAACAATTACATTCACTTCTTAACCTTTCTTGGCAAATATAGCATATAAACCACATGGATACTTGAGATCCCAGACTTGCTTGTGAAACAGCAGTTAGGGCCTGATTTCTTTAGGGTGTTTCAGTAGCCTTAGTTCTCAGCCTGGATTCTAACTGGAACTAGGTTCTAGCCATATTTGAACCTAGATGGCTCAAAGTAAATAAAATAATTCAGGTTTATTTACAGTGCTCTAGAAAAGTACATTTATTTCTAGATATCAACAATGATTCACTTGCTTAATTCTGCTTTGATCCTGGATTAGGGTCATCAGATTTCACAAGTGAAAATACAGCATACCTAGTTATATTTGAATTTCAGATAAACAACAACTTTCGCTTTAGAAGAACTCCTGAGAAAGGAGAAAAATGGAGCAGCTCTTCAGATAAGCAAAGAACCTTCTTTCAACTCCAGAACTTTTGTTGCAGAAATTAAAGGAAATTCACGATAAATAAGCACAGGATCTCTCTGAGGTGAAGGAAATGTTCTAAAACTGGTTTGTGGTGATGGTTGCCCAACTCTACACATTTAATCTTTGAACTTGACACTGAAAATGGATGAACTTGATGGTATGTAAACTATACCTCAGAAAACTTTTTAAAAAAATAAGGGAAGGCTTTATAACAATTGTTTAATTTTTCATCCTGAGTTTCAAACTAATATAAAAATATGATTTAAAAAACCATAAATCTACTCTTTAGAATAAAGCATGAAAGCACCTAGATCAAATTTTATGTAAAATGTGTATATTTACTGAGGCTCAATTCCTACCTTAAACCAGATTTTGCACACTGTTAAGATCCTTTTCTTGACCTTTGGAATAAGGTTCATCCCTGGCGAAAACAAGGACGTGCTGCTCTTGGAAGTCTTGTTCGGTCATTAACTATGCGGGTGACCCGCCCCCCCAGTGAGAGTGCCTGCTTCATACTCATGCCAAGAAGGACATGGGGAAGGCAGAACTTGTCGTAGGGTATATGTAGAGCCTTGGTTTTCTTCTTTTCCTTCTTTTTTTTTTTTTTTTTTTTTTTTTAGGGAACAGGGGCATGTGCCTGCTCAAGTGGACCTATGTTTTCACCTTGACTAAAGTCTTTAGTACAAACAAAATGCTCACAGGCCAGTGTGTAAACTCAGTCAGGAAGCACCTCCATCAAGACCCATAAGACATCCTGTGGTTTTAATGCCACCTAGAATTGGGAATGGGCTACTCTTCTCTTTTGATCTCTGTTGACAAACCCACGTATTCGGAAAAACACAGATAGGCCAAGATGAAGGATTTCAGTAGAGAGGGACTAGGGTGGGGATACTTATCCGCACGAAGAGTGTGCCCTGATTTTACATATCAAGAGTTGAGGACTAGCTCCTTCGGATTTAATTACTGAATTCTGTAAAGTATAGTTCTTTTTATAGCTTGTAAGAGTCCCTGGGGACTTCTGCTAGAGCCTCCAGACAAATACTTCTGTTTTTTCCATTATTGTTGATCCCACCTCTTTATCAAACCAAAAAACAATAAGCCTAAAAGCACAAGGGGAGGAGGACCAGGGACCAAGACTCCTTTAGTCCTGCTCTTTCTCCATTTGAGACATGGTTATACCCTAGCCGTCAGATTTCACTGGTTGCAGGAGAGAAGTGGAGGGCAATTGGAGAATGAAGGGCCAGAAGAATGGGACAGCTGGAGCATGGAGAGAGCTGGAGGGGGAGGCTACCTGGGGACTGAGGAAGCAGGGGTGTCCCATATCTGATAATCTGAGCTCCTCTGATATGCCTGTCTATCCCCTGAGGCATTAGAACTTCCAATGAGAGAAATTGCTAGAATCCAAACATTTTCACCCAACAAAGCCCACCAATGGCCAGTCATCATATATAAACCAACCCGATTCTCTGGACAGAAGTCAGTACTTTAAAGTTTACAGAAGTCTGTGCCTTGAAACAAAAGCTCATTGGAACCCCACTACTTTGGAGTTGGGCTGGCCTCAGCTGCCTGTGTGAAGATACAACCAATGAGCTCATTGAGAGGACAAACCTATTGAAAGCCCTTTAAGGGTTAGCAGGGCTTACATGCTAATTAAATGTTTTATCTTACCTTTCATTCAAATCAATCCTGAAGGAAGGACCTCTGCCAGTCCATTCTTAGTTATTGCTGGCATTTGAAAGAAAGTCAATAAATGCCTTTCCTTTGAAAAATAGTCTATGAATCCATCAGTTTTTCTTATTTTAAATGTCTTTGCCCACATTTGTCCAAAGAAGTACGGCTTTGCCATTTTGGGCTTTTTCTCTGCAGAGTAAATTTTAGGCCTTTGCTGGAGAGATCATTTCTGTTTGAACTCAGGCTTTCCACCTTTTTGGCTGAACCTGAATCCAGGAAACCCAGCTACAATCTTAGGATTGTTCTTTTTTTTTTTTTTTTGCCTGTGGGAATGAGGAGCCAGATACCTACTTTGAAACTCATCTCATAGATGCCTGTTCTTAATTTTCTCCTCCACATCCTTTTCCTCTTTCTAGCCTTTAGGTAAAATAATTTCCTCTTTCTTTTTTTTTTTTTTATTTAAGATTTTATTTATTAGGCACCTGGGTGGCTCATCATTAAGTGTCTGCTTTCAGCTCAGATCATGATCCCAGAGTCCCAGGATTGAGCCCCACATTGGGCTCCCTGCTTGGCAGGAAACCTACTTATCCCTCTCTTACCCCTCTGCTTGTGTTCCCTTTCTAGTTGTGTTTCTCTCTATCAAATACATAAATAAAATCTTTAAAAATATTCTATTTATTTATTTGATAGAAAGAGAGCACAAGTAGGAGGAACAGCAGGCAGAGGGAGAGGGAAAAGCAGGCTCTTCATTGAGCAGGGAGCCTGATGTGGGGCTCAATCCCAGGACCCGAGATCATGAAGGCAGATGCTTAACTGACTGAACTCCTCAGGCACCCCAAAATATTTCTATTTGATACAGGTTTTCCCACGTTGGTCCATAATGGGTCAGTGAGTCTCCCATGGCTTCATGGCCCTGATAATGAGGGATACTGCTATCTTTGATCTTTTTGTTTAGTCAGGTCTCCTCAGCCAATATATTACAGGCTCTTGGAAAGTTCTAGGAGCGCCGTGGTTCCCTCATTCCTCACACTTTGAGTAGAAAGCATCGTAATACTACAAGGAATTACATTTCCAAAGACGCTGTGAGAAAAATCCAATAAATACCTCAAATGTTCAACGAAAGCAGGGGTTCTCAAATAGAGATAATCTTGACCCAGACCCCTAGATGTTTGGTAATGTCAAGAGACATTTCTGGTTGTCCCAATCTGGGGAGAGAGGTGCTACTGGCATCCAGAGGACTCTGCTACATATCCTATAATGCATGAAGCAGTCCCAACAACAAAGAATGATCTGTCCCCAAACTTCAATAGTACCAAAGTAGAAAATCCTGCATTAGAGGAATTCTGGGTCTTTCTTTCTTTTCCCTCAAGGCCTGGGACAAGAGGGGGAAAAAAGAAAGACAAATGCTCCATTTTCATGAGTGCAAGTATCCTGAGTTCTTCCACCCCACACAGACCCAGGAGCTGGAGAGCACAAGGGCACCACTGAGCAGAGCTAAGTGCAAGGTCAAAGCAGGTCTTCTCAGCTCCAACAGCTGTCTCAGCTCCAAGGAGAGACAACTCAGACCAAAGCATAGGACCAAAAAGTTACAAGGATGTTTAGTTTATGATAAAAATCATTTTGCAGATTAAAGTGCTTCCTCCTGCCCATAAAATGGTATGTTTTTTAAATAACTTAAAAATAGGAGGCATTTAACTGTGTTGTAAGCAGGAGGCCGAATTGCTGCTTAGAGCCACGGTCAATTAATTCCATCCTTGTAATCAAGCCTACCCAAGCTATAAGTGGTGGCATTCTTCATATTTTTTCTAATGTGCTATTGAACTACCCCATGTTTCAAACGCCGCCATTCTCAACCTGAAGGGATCCCAGGAATGTCTCCTGGACCCGGTTTCTCCCTCTACATTTCTTGCCTCCCTTCTTCTGTCAGCCAGTACCTCCTCTCATATGCAAGCCCAGCTAGGAAGAGTGAGTCTCTCTCCCAAGATCCTTGGCTAAGCCTCAGTGTGTCTCATTGGCTTTTGTCGGGTCACTCGCTCATCCCTGAGCCAGTGAAGTGTCTAGGGAAATTCTAGGAGCTGATTGGCTGAGGCCGAAGTTCTAGCACAGTCCTGAGCTGGAGCTGAGCCTGGTGGGATGGGTGTGAGCTGAAAATGCGTAGATGTGTTGCATCAAAGGGAAGTTGGGGTAAGATAATCAAAATAGGAGGGTTGGATGTCCCGGAGAGTAAACACACACACACACACACACGCACGCGCTTGCTACATTAAAGCTTTGGATTCTGGGATGGAAGCTTCAGATCCTTGCCCTGCCCTTGCCTTTCATGACCTGTCTTTGCCATTAACTAGCTGTATTACTCGAGCTGTATAACTCTCCCTCCTCCTTTATCTCATCCACAACATGGAAGTAATAATACCATTAGGGTGGTTGTGAAAAAAATCAACCTTGGGATATTGGAAAGGTTGTGCAAACAAGTAATGGTGGTGGCATTAGATTCAAATGGTTTCATTTCAGCTTCTAGAGTCTAGGAGACCAGCTCCAACCCACCCAGCTAGTCTATACCAGCCTTCAGAAGCCAGGGTCTAAATTTATCCCAATCCCCATTGTTACAGGTCAGTGTGGGAAATCTTCTGAGGTCAATGATTGAGGTAATTGGCTTGCTGTGGATCTTGAGAAGTCTCTCTGTTAAATGACATAATTGATTTTAATTATATAATTATGGCACTTAAAGTGTGGGGGTGAAAGGTTACTATTATATTTAGAGGTGAGATCCCCAAATGAAGCAAGGGTGTTCAAGCCAGTGTTTCTTCAAATTTCTCTTTTTATTTTTTCAGAGGGGAAGTCAGAGTAGGCTGGCCTTGGCCCTGGCCATTTTGGGATGATTATCCTGCAATGAGGTAGTGCTGGCGCTGCTCACAGCATCATAGGAACCTTTGTAAAGAGACGGGAAAGGGCTTCCGTAAAGACCTCATTGCGATCTGAAGTTAATGAGCAGTGGGAACTCAACTGTCAGCAATTGAATGTGATTGGGCAGGGTAATTATATGATTGCCTCTGGTGTTTGCACATGCACAGGGATATTTTTATTGGAAAAAACCTAATTGCTTACTTACTTAGTAGAGGGAAAACCTAAACAAATTTGTGTTGTCATAGATTAAAAAGACATCCTTTCTTTGTCTCTAAAATAGCTGCTTGCTCTGCTTTTTAAAAGTGAGGGTTTTGTTCTTTTCGTGCTCAGTCAGAAATGTTTGCAGGTTTTGAATTATATGCTAATATGAAAATATAAAGGAAAGCTACTTTGGACTGTGCATTTTGGTAAAATGACCACGTGCTTATGGCCATGTCTTAAACCATCCCCTACAATGGTCTCTTTCATAATGCAAAAGCAGCTAGAATCCTGGGCAACACTAGGATACTGGGGCTTTCACGGGTTTTTTGTTTATTTTGTTTTGTTTTCCTGCGTGGAGCCCCATGACAAGACTGGCTTCAGACGCTATCTGGTTTTCCTTAGTTGCATCAGGCGGGGGGGGGGGG